>BQNB010028574.1:0-56531 GCA_026074375.1 Tanacetum coccineum
GTTTAAACTTTATAGTTCCTATATCCACGGCAGTACTTCGATCTTTGACTGGCAGTACCTTGACTTTCTACTTAGCAGTACTTTGATCTTTCATTTAGCAGTACTTTGACTTTTTCGTGGCAGAACTTTGACCTTTTGACTTGTATTTCCCAACACTTCATATTATGATCACATGAATTGAACAAGAAAAGTAGGAAGAAACTCGGAAGAATGTAGAGAGAGAAACTAGAGAGAGAAAGTAGGGAGAGGATAAAGTGGAGGTTGATTTACTTGCAAAGTTACAAATGAGACCAACAACCCTCTCTCTACACATGGAGAGGGGTTTAAATACCCAATGTGGGTTGGCCTATAGAAGGCTTAATGGGCCGTGGGTTTGTCTTGGGTTGGGCTCGAGTTTACTTAGGCTTTCGCCCGATACACGTGACCTATTAGATTACATTTAAGAGCCCATTTACCCATCTAGCCTATTACAATGTATATTAATTAATGACCGAGACCTAATATAATTAATGAACGAACTTCCATTGTTCGACTCAATATTTTGAGGCTAACACCTTCGTTCACTCGAGCTTTAATTCTCAGCTTCATTATGGAAATCCAATATCCAATCTTATCAACTAACATTTATCTTTATGCATACTTAATAAATGGCTTTAGATTTACGTAGAGACCCTTCTTAAAACATTGAGGACAATGTTCAATTCTAGTATGGGGGGATCTATCGATTTGATTGTGCCTGCAGTCGTTGTTTTCACGTAATCCCGTTTTTACCACCAAAATACCAAAAAAATGAAAAATTTTAAATTTTTTCAAAAATAAAATAAGTGTTTTATCACAATGTTGACTTTCCTGCTGGGTAGAATAAGAATAAATTTTGACTCGATCGAGCGTGTTGAGCTCTAGCTTGTCCCTTAACTTTTAGACTAAGCATTCGCGAATCTTTTTATTAAAGATTTTAAATTTGCGAAGAACGAGAAATGATAGAGTTAATTATGAGTTAGATGCTAAACAAGGATTAGTTGGAAATCTTAAGAGCTCATAAGTGTAGTTTGTGGCTTTTTCTCCCATAAGCTTCTAACCGGACTAATAATACGTGCTCTTCTCGAAAATTAAACTTATATCAACGATTTTTGAAGTATGGTCGATATCAATAATTTTAGTCTTAGTTCAAATTTATACTTAAATTTTCTAAAAAGAATCTATATCATGGTAATATAAAGTAAAAATAAATGAGGTAACAAGAATAATAAAAAAACTGTGGGCTAATAAAAGTTTACTGCATCTTGCCGGCTCACAACCGATGTTGCAGTCTTCTAAATAAGGCACATAGTAATTATCCGAGACTGATAAAAGTTTGCTGCATCTTGCCGGCTCACAACCGATGTTGCAGCCTTCAAAAAGGTCAAGGATTTCAATTGCATCATGGTTATGTTAATGTTAAGTGTAATAAATGTGATTTAATAAATATAGGGAAAATCTCTTTTTCTTAAATTTAAATATGCTTTCGAACTAAGACTATTTTAAGTTGTGATTTTTCTAAATAAGCTATGTATAAAATGGGAAACCTAAGAGTTTTTGAAACCGAAGGTCCGGATTCCTCGATAACTAGTCTCTGTGGGTATGTCAAAAGCCTGGTCACATAGCGCAAGTGGGAATGTGCCCGAGACGAAAGTCGCTACATAGGGATGAACTCGCCTTCAAACTCATTATCCAGGTGGAACGTGAAGCATAGAAAATTTGTAGAAAAGTGGATCCATGTTGAAATTCAAAATGGCGACATCACCTAATCTATAAAAATTGTCGGGAGTGAAAGTTCACAAGGTTACAAATAAGATTAGTGTTAATCATCTAACTTTATATTTTAACGGATGATCGTTTTAAGCTTGGTTTGGGACAAGTGAAAAGTCAGGAACGATGAATTTATCTTTTTTGGGCATTTTAGGATTAAAGTGCGTCTTGTTCTATGACCTAAAGTTTATGAAAAACTAAGTCAAACATGTTAGTTTATTTACTTAAAAGAAAAGTACAAAAATAAATAGAAAAAGGAAAAATACAAAAGTATGTTTGTGGAATAAGTGTAAATTTTAAAAATGGTGTCAAAACGGGGGCTTTTCAAAACTATGGATTCTTTAATTCCCCTCGATAACACTTAGCTACTTTTGAGAATTAGTCGAGAGGATTGAGATTCTTGTTTTCTAAAGTGTAAACTTATGCAATTGGCGTGAGAACCCGGACAATATCTTAGTATGGAGGATTTTGGAATGTGCTTAATTAACACATACCAATGTTACCTAGAAAACATGCTTAAAAGACTAAAAACATATCAAGAAGTACATATGTATTTGTGTGTTTTGCGTTTGTATTGTTCAGTAACGGATATCTAAGAAAAGACAAAACGAAGCCAAAAACGATAAAACCAGCACGAGAAATGGAAAAGAGCGGAAACACAAAAATCAAAGTCAAAGTCACCAAAGTCAACCAAGTCAAAGTCTAAAGTTAAAAGCGAACCGATATCGAGAAATGGTTAAATAGGCTAACCTACCCACTATAGGACCGGGTCAGCCCATTAAACATTATGTAAGACCAAATATATCCAAAAGCCTTACCCGCGCCAATTACAAGCCCAAACCAAACACTTTAACATCCCACAACATAATGCTGTTAATCATTTACAAACACTAGTCCTTAACCTTTGCGCATTATTAGTCCTTAAGGACTAAACAATGTTTAGTCCAAGAGACTAACGATGCAAACACTTAACAAAAACAGGGCAAACGCCCGTTAAGTCTTTATATCAAAACCAACAGACCCTTAAACCTTTCCCGCCTAAATGTCACTATTCATCATCCCCCTCACCTCGACTACTTGTAGGATCCCTAGATCATTCCATGGATGAAATCACAAGATCAATGGCAAATGAAAGATTAAACATTAAAGAACTTTTTTGATTGAAAATGAAACAAAAGTTGCTACAAACCCCTAAGATGAAAAATGATAATGAAGTAGCTAACCTAATTTTGACTAAACTAGGTGTATTTATACTAACTAGGATTTGCCTTTGAGGGCTTTCTTTTGGGCTTTTTACATCTTGCCTTATCACTTTAAAACATTAAATTAACCATTGTCTTTCGAGCTTAGGACTTTTTGTCTTGCATCTCGAGTGACCGAAACTTCTTAGTCGGAGTCTCATTTATGTGATATCCTAACAATCTCACCCCTAGAATGGAGAGTTCATGAGAAGTTAGCTCAAACCGTGCTTGTCTCTTTAGCTCGTTGTTGATAGGGTACTTCACTTGATGGACTTGGTAATTCAATCATTAAACACCTGATCATGATCTTCAGAACTAGATGTGATGACTTGATCTTGATCTTTGACTTGTTTAAGCTTTTCTTCTCTGAATTACTTTGTGATCTTCTTTCGCTTTGACTTTGCCATACGCTGATCTTTAGTCTCACATGCTCATATCTGTTGGAATCTTTGAAAGCTTTGATGATTTATCTTCTTCCCGTCATTTGAACTTTTGCATTTGAAGAAGACATTGATTTTCAGAGATTATGCGGAAGCTTTTGAAAGTAAGCTTTCTTGATTACTTCAGATACTGTGGTATGGATATGAGCACATGTCTTGCATCGGTTACTTTGAGTCGTCATTCGCCATGATAGAACAATTTAGTCACCAACAAAAACATTTTGTTATGTCAAATCACTACATTGTTACTAAGAAAATAAACATTTAGTGAACACACAAAGGTTTATATTTAGAAGGACCGAGTATTGACGAACTCAAAATCTGGTCCGGTACATTAACCCAGATTCCGAGAGATCAATGATTACTAAATGAATACTGCACCTGTGAAAGATAGATTACATTAAAAAGAAACCCTCTTGACAGGTTTTCCGCACGTGACAAGTCTAGTTCCTCTAATACCTAATATCAAGATTCCCCTAATGTTCGCCGTTCCCCCCTTATAGACCAATTCCGAAGGAGACTAACACACTACTAAGTATTCCTACAAATATAAGTGGTAAAGAGTGAGTCAGTACAGTTACTATCGCTGACTATACCGATATAATTCCTTTTATCAGCGTTTTTACTTCTTAATACAATTAAGTACCAAGTAGAAGCCTGTGGCAAAAAGATTTGAAAAACATTCGATGTCCTTATAAAATTGTGTTTGGGCACAAATGAAAGTTTTAATCAAAATGCTCTGATTGATGTTTTAAATATAATCCCCGAAAGATATGAAGTGCCTCGGAAATCCAAACTTGTACGAGTACTTGTAAGAAATCACTTCACTAGTGCGCCAGTCCGAAACCAAGGCATGAGCATTCCATACGAATACCCTGGGTGGTAAAGACATCCTTTCCACAGGCATTCCATAAGATCACTTTCACGAACATGAAACAAAATAATTCTTTGTTAGTATATCAAGATACGTGAGTAATAAACAACAAACTTTGGTATCTTGACATTTTTTGATATTTTTAACACTTAATGCTCCCCTACACATGTGCGTCCCGATAATCGAAAGATGTTTAGCACATGCTATGGATAGACTTAGCATTTAGAATCAATCGAAATCATTAATAATCCGTTTTACATGTTTAAACACATTTTCATCTCCCCCCGATCAAAAGTATGAAACATGTGAAATGTTTGATCTAGAATGGTCTCTAAATGTATCAATCTCCCCCTCAAGTAGAGGTGATGTAAATGGCACAATATCAGTGGAGCAACTTGAAACAAGAAACCTTTAAATACCCAGAAGGAATGATACTGCAATCCTGTCATAAGTTGTAAGCAGTTGGTTGTTTCGATATTTCTCCAATAAGAATATCAGCAACAGTGTGTTCCCTATATCCATTTACCTGCAAAACGTTAGTAGTAACTGATTCTCCCCCTCAAACTATGACCCAGTGTTCTATTTAAGATCTAAAGTCACAGTCTGATTTGTCATCTCCCCGAACCATGTTTGATAAAAACAAATTAGTTTATGAGAAAAAAATAGTTCGGGGGCTTATACAACTTCTTGTCTGTAAAGAAATAATGCCTGAAACGTACGGCCTAAAACTTCTGGTTAAAGACCGGGTTACAGTCTGAAATAACTGCAAGCCATTTATCTAAAAAAAAATTTTTTTTTTTTTATTAATTTTTTTATTATTTTTTTTTTATATATATAATATACATTAAAAACATGTGAAACACTTGGTTACTCGGAGACAGACTCATCCTGTAGTTCCTTCAGAGTCTCTGCGACCATTTGTTTAACTCCAAGCAGCGGAGTAGTGTTTGCGAAGCGCTCCTTGGTAATGCCTTTGTAAAAAATGTCCAGCTAGTGGGTATTTGTCTCCAACGAAATTACAACTCAACAACTTTCCTTTCAACCAGCTCTTGATGAATTGTGACGGATATCAATGTGCTTGGAGCGCTGAGTGTTAGAACACTGTTACAGCATAGAGCAATAGCACTTTTGATTGTCCACAATACATCGGAATTTTGGTTGAACCAAATCATAGTCTCATATATTTGGTAGTTGAATATACGCATCGATGATTTGAGCACAACATCCTGTATAGGGCGACTTTTCGCCTCTGTATGTGAGATGGCAGTACTTTTCTACTTTTGGATACCACTAACAGCCGATGTCCAAGAAATTGGCTGAACCAGAAGTACTTCTCCGTTTGTCATGACATCCTGCATAGTCATCATCTAGCAAAAGCTTAGTTCAAAGCCGGAGTCCTTCGGATACCACAAACCCAGTGAAATGGTTCCTTTTAGTATCGAAAGATCCGCTTTATAGCAGTAAGGAGCATTCATGTAGCTTAGCCATGGTATCGTGCACACATACACACACAAATACTATGTCAGGTCCTATATGCACTAAGAACATAAAGGGGAGCAACATACACAAATCGTGTTAGGATCTAATTAGCTTTCTCCCTTATCTTCAACAAGGTTGGGACGCTCCGCATTGAGTGTCATGGTGTGCATGATCAAAACCAATAACTTTTCAATATTTTCCTGAGCCATATATAGGTTTGGTTGATAAAGATGCCTCTGGATTTTTGAGAAACTTGTAATCCTAAAAAGAATGACATTTGTCCCATCATCGACATCTTGAAAGTTGAGTTCATTTCAAATGCAAATAATTTGCAGGCTTTGGGGTTGGTAGAGGCAAAGATAATATCATCTACATATATTTGTACCAGTAGAAGATGTTTGCCTGTTTTTCTCGTGAAGAGTGTAGGATCGACCACGCCTTTTGTAAATCCGGATTTGATCAAAAACATCGACAACTTGTCATACCACGCACGTGGAGCTTGTTTGAGTCCATAAAGAGCTTTCTTGAGTCGGTACACATGCGATGGATGCTCTGGATCTACAAATCCTTCTGGTTGACTAACATAGACAACTTCATTCAGTTCGCCGTTGAGGAAGGCGGTTTTCACGTCCATCTGGAAGATGACCATGTTCATACTCGCTGCGTGAGCAATGAAGAGTCTGATCGCTTCTAATCTAGCAACTGGAGCAAATGATTCTTCAAAATCAATACCCAAAGCTTCTACGATAAACTTCGCCACTAACCGAGCTTTGTTCTTCAAGACGTCTCCATATTCATCCAACTTAATTTTGAAAATCCATTTGAGCGGGATGATAAGAATATTATCTGGACAGGGTACAAGTATCCATACATCTAGACGTTCAAACTCATGAATTTCTTCCTGCATAGCCTCAATCCAGCACGAGTGCTCTAAGGCTTGCTTGTAAGTCTTTGGTTTCACATGATTAATAATTCATGAAGCAACTCCACATCGCGTTCGGTTTCTAGCTTTACCTCCACTGGTAGAGACAGGTCGATCTTTATCCCCAATAATGTTTTCAACTGAGGAGGTGCTTGAGTCCACGTTTTTGTACTGAGGTAATGTTGTTGGGAGTAAACATCAATATTGACAGAGTAGGAATGAAATGCTTCTGAACCTGTTTCATGAGCTATTATAGGTGTCAAACATATTACTGCGTCAACATATCGAACAGTGTTTACAACATCAGAATCACTAGTGTCCTGGTAGAGGTATTTGATGAGGCAAGAGGCTTGCAGTAACTGCAAGGAGCCCTTCTAAGATAACTGTTGTGGAAAGGTGAACCTATGGCAACTCGGGTGCCCAGGTCACAGTAGGAACATTAACCCGGAGTTATCTTAACAAACCGGAGGTATCGGAACAACATCCTCATCATCATCAAACCATTGAAACAAATCGTCTACCTGTTTCTTTGTAGGAGGGACACTAGGTGGTTCTGGGTCTTTTACTAGTGCAGAACGGCTGCGTCCTGACTGTAAAGCAGTAAGTTCGAGTTCTGTACTGTTTGGCACAGAAGTCATTTGTTGAGGTGCGAGGCCTGAACTGGTTTGAACAGACGTCAATCCTTCGGTAAGTTCATCGAAGGCAACATGAACGGTTTCCTGAATCTTGCGCGTTCTTTTGTTGTAGATTCGGTACGCCTTCTTGGTGGGTGCATAGCCAACAAATATACCTATATCTGCTTTCGCCTTGAGTTTACCAACGTCATCGTAGTCATTGGTAGGATAGCACAGGGATCCAAATACTCGGAAGTACTGTAGATTAGGTTTCTTTCCCTTCAGCAGTTCATAATAGGTCTTTCCATGAAGCGTGTGTACAAGAGATCGATTAAGAGTATAACACGCAGTGGCTACAGCTTCAGCCCATAGGAACAGTGGAGCTTTCGCAAAGATGAGCATAGTACGAGCAGCTTCCATAAGAGTTCGGTTCCGTCTTTCGACAACGCCGTTCTGTTGTGGAGACCGAGGTACGCTCGTTTCATGAGAAATACCAACACTCTCAAACCATCCGTCGAGTGTCTTATTCACAAACTCCGTTCCATTATCTGTTCTGACGAAGCGAACAGTTGCATTAAGGGCTCGTTGAGTCTTCACAATAAACTTCTCAATCACTTGAGGAGTTTCATCCTTTGTTCGAAGAAATCTTACCCATCCAAATCTGGTGTAATCATCCACTATCACCAAAACATACTTCTTTCCGTTGATACTTTCTGTTCTCATTGGTCCGCAGAGGTCCATATGTAGAGTATGGAGAACTTCAGTATTGGTGTTTTCCGTCTTTAGTGGATGTGATGCTTTCTTGCTTTTACCTAGCTGACAAGATGGACACAAATGGTCTTTGTTATATTTCAGCATGGGTAATCCTCTGACTAGATCATTTCGAGCCAATTCGTTCAACGTCCCGAAATTCAGATGATTCAACCTACGATGCCATAACCATGACTTCGTTGAAGAGGCTTTTGTAAGCAAGCAAACTGGTGAAGCTGACATCATATCATTCAGTGAGATGGAGTACAGGTTGGTTGTCCGTGAACCTTTGAGTAGATCCACCATATCGTAGTTGCGGATGTGACATGAATGCTGTCGGAATGCAACTTCTAAACCTCCATCACAAAACTGTCCTACTGAGAATAGGTTGTGCTTGAGTCCTTCAACATAATAGACTCGAGAGATGATAGTGTCACCCAGTTTATAATCACCATAGCCAATGATTGCTGCATATTCATCGTTGCCAAATCTCACTGTACCAATGAACTTTTCTACAAAGTTGATAAGACGTGCACGATCACCGGTCATATGTCTTGAGCATCCAGTTTGTACTACCTGCGATAACACAAACATTTACGGTGATAGGATGCCCTGAAGGGTTCCGGTTAGTTAACAATCAAAAAGACCAGAGATCCCTTTGGAACCTGCCTGACGATCACTAAGTTTATGATCAGTAAATCGAGAGACCATAGTTCTTTTGGGGCTAGAGGTAGCACTTGGGGGTAGTTCTATTGGCATATCAGTAGATTCCATGATCCTAGTTAAAGGATACTTCTCAAATAATGAGAAATGCCTGCCAGTGGGCTTCCACTGAGGCTTGTTATTAGCAACAGGTTTGCTAATCGGTTTTACAGACTCTCTTAATTGTTTCCATTCTTTCTGGTTTGGCTGTTTAAACGCTTAGTCGGTGGGGTTTTTAACTTTCACACAGAATCATCACACATAATAATTCAACAAATTCATTATGTTTAGCAAAAAAATACCAATGATATGTTACATCACCAACAAAACATTGTTCCAAGTTTGAAAAACAGATACAGAATGTTTAACAAGCAAATTAGATTCAAACACGATTTTTTTATTCAATGTCCTATGGTTTGTGCTTTACTCTCCTCGCATTAGCACTCTTAATCGGCAAAGAACTATGATTACCGATGGGGTCTCTTGGCACAGTTTTGCTAGCTCTATAGAAGTGGGTTTTTTTCTCCTGTTAGACATAGGCACACACACGTTAGTTTGCTTATTAGGATGCACTACTGGTTTTTGAGTTGGTTTGAGTGAAGGTCTGGGGGGTTCACTGAAAGTTACTTGCTTCTTCTTAGGTAACGGGGTTGGTTTGACCCAGTTAGCACGTTTGGGTGGTGGAATATACTTAGAACCTAAGTTGTACATTCCAGGAGCAAGCACTTTGGGTGTCTCAGATGTTGAAGGTCCACTACTTGTTTTACCAGTCACTTGGGCTTTCAGCTGGTTATTTCCCGCAGTTAAGGCACTAAGCTTTTCAGTGTCTTTTCAGTGTACGCAGTACGTGAGTGAGTATTCGCCTGTGACAGTTCATCATACCGTCGTTTCAGACTCACGTTTTCTACCTTAAGGCCATCTAGCTGAATCCTAAGGGAGGTAATCGTATCTTTCAACTGAATTCTGTCAGTTTCTAACGCTTGTTGGTCACAACTACCTTCAGTGGAACCTACATTCAACACCTTCATGATGTTGATCTGAGCATCTAAATTCCTGATAGTGTCATCTTTCCCTTGAAGCTGTTGTCTTAACTTGTTAATTTCAAAAATTGCATTGGAGGCACTAGAAGTGTCTATGCACTGTTTATAGTTTTGAAATTTAAGTTGTAAACTAACATAATTCTGTTCGAGAAAGGCAAAACGTTTTTCAGATTCAATAAAGAGCTGTTTCTGTTTTGAAATCTCAGCTTCAAGTTCAAGAACTTTAGTGTGTTCCCTATCGCATGCAGATCTAAGATCTTCGCAAAGGCAATTCGAACTAGGGGGCACAACAATATCGGAAGTAAGCACAATAGAGCAGATATCTTTTTCTAAACATTCAGCAATTAAGCCATCATTTCTGATTAAAAGATTTTTCTTCTCTATGGTCAGGTTCTTGTTATCAAGAACACATTGTTCATATTCCGCCTCCAAGTCATCAAAAATCTGTTCAAATTCTTTTATCTCTTTGAAAAATGTATCATTAGCAGCTTGGATATGTTTTTTGAAATGGTCGTAAAATGGTACCAGTTGTTGTTCAACAAACTGTTTTGCATAATCAAAACACCATTCAGAAACATAGTCTGGTTGTTGTGTTGTTCTTTCTTTTATGATACCTTCATTTGTTGAAAACAGCAGTAACTTTTTTGAAGAACTGCCTAGAACTTTGACTTGGAGGTCGACCTTTTATGATTGTGGGAGTAGCAGGTGTTGGTTGGTTTACTAGCTTGGACTAGCAATTTCGTTGGCCAGAAGAGCCAATACACTGATCTCCAGATATTCCTTCTGAGGAAGTACATAAGTGGGCATTAGCTTGTTCATAGAAACCGTTTTTTTGCTGGGTCTACCTGCCCTGGTTTTTCGTTCATCTTTTTCATGTCACCCACTTGGTGTACCAAAGACATCTTCACTTTCCCATATACTTACAGGCGGTGGTGATTTGGTTACCAAAGGGGTATCAGCATCATAACTAAACAGGTTGAGCACGCTTGGCCATATAACCTAGACCTGGGTTGCGAGTGCCCTGGTTGTCCTTGTACAAGTCATCGGTTTTGCCTTTTTACGGTTTCTTGAAAGCATGGGAATGTTTGTAGTTGGCATTGTTAAATCTTTGCAACATATCTCTTGAACTTTGTTAGAAGTTTTTAAACAAATATTTCATCTAGATAAACTATCTGCTAGATCCTTTTTCTCAGATAAAATCTTTTCCTTTTCTATTGTAAAAAATGCAAGTGATTTTTCTTTTCCTGAAAGAGTGGATTTTAGCAAATGGTTTTCTGCACAAGTTCAGCGTTACGTTGTTACGCTTGATTCACTTGGGCTTGTTTCCTGTATAAACTTTGTTTTCAAGATCAAGATGTTTGACCTTGTGTGGTATCTAGACGAATATTCTTGCTTGCATGAAGAAATTTATTTTTTAAAGGTCTCTATTTCCAAACATTTTTCTTGGTTAACCTTAGCATGGTCCCGTCTATTGGGTTTGGCAAGGTCAGTTTAAAATGGACAATCATAGATACTTTATCTGATGGTATGTCACTGATACCTCAGTTGGAACATTTTGGGTTCGGTGTCAAGAAGTACTGAATGATACGGGACTCGTATTGTCATCAATCTCAGTCTCAGCATCGGGTGTTAAATGTTCCTTCCTGGTGCATCTCTGACGCTCAACTGATATTCACATTATCAACAGGATGTGATTGTCATTGGGGAGTGTTCCTCATTGACTGGATTGTTGGTTCCTATTTTATGCTGTCTGCATTGCATTATTATTTTGCTTTTATTATGGTTGTGTGTTTTTTTTTTTTCCATGTGTTTCTTTGTACTCTTTGGATATTTTTTTTTATATTTGCTCTAGTGGTTTTAATTTGCCTTGCTTTTTATCTTATTAGTCTGTCTTTGCTTATAGGTCTTTCATGTTTTTTGTTTTTTTTTTTCGTATTTTTTTTTTTTATTTTAGCTCTAGTGGATACAAAGTTTGCCATGGAAAGCCGGACAGCAGCATTGGGGCCTTCATACACGTCTGACGTAATATGCATCTCATGATTGGCTGAAAACATGTTTGTTGTAGTCAGGCTGAAGGGTGTTCATAATGGCATGCGGTGCATTCCACATCAGCGAGGAATGCTTCACCTTCTGCAATCTAACACATCTCCTTTCTCTTTAGCTTCCGGTTACTCAGTAACGCTTTATCTTTAAAGTATCATGAGAGTCCATCTTTCTCTTGGGTTCTTTACACTGCCTAGCTTACAAGTCCTTTCTCCTCTGCAGTTTGTAATCATATCACTTCTTGCCTCGTGCACCTGTATTACCAACAATTACCTGGAGCCTTCCTCTGTGCTGGTTCAGTAACAATGTGACCATCATGCACCTGTAGCTGAGTCCTGAGTTTGGAGGAAGTCTCGGAGCTTGTTTGTTGGTGGTGGAAACTGCTTTTGGAAACCACTTAAGACGATTAGCAATCTGAGTCATAGGGCCATCAATACGTCATTCGAAAGAATTGAGCAGAGGGTTGAGGACTTGAAGTTGAGGTGATGGTGATGAAGAACTGGTGAGTTGTGAAGTGAGCATACATAGGCACAGTGGATAACAATACTGTAGACTGTCCTGTTTCTTGAGAGTCTTTTGGGCATGAGGCTAGTAGGCTTTGTGTGAGTATAGATCTGAACATTAAGGTATTCGGGGTTGAGATATCATGTTCTGTTTGACATAGTCACATACTTTCCCCAATAAGCTTGGGTAGGTTGTTTGACAAACTTGGTGTTCATCCGAGATGGGAATGTTGTTACGAGTGGTGTATCTTCTTATCATTCACAAGCTTGTGGAAACGCACAAAGTAGTCATGAATTGATTCGTTTCAATAGCACGAAAGCGTTCGTACTCAATCAAACAGATCTTCCCGTCCTTGGTTGAATTGTCCTACCTGATCCTTGCATTGAGCATCTCTCAAATTATCCCAATCTCCTTTGCAGTGCTTGTTTGATTTGAGTTTTGTTGAAGATGTGTTAGGAAACTTGATAAGAATGATTTCAGCTTGTAGTATCAGCCTCTCAAGTTTGTTTTCCTCTTCATGGAATTCAGAATCTAGTTTTTCTTCCTCGGTGCGGGCACAATTGTAGAATTAGTTGGTGGAGGATCAGTGATATAGGGTGAGGGGTAGGGCCATTTGGATAGATTTTCCATATCAGTATTGCCTTTTGGGTTTTGCCTCGATGTACCTGTGTATAGTATCTTCCATGAATCGTAGGTCACTTTTAACCAACATAGGTGGAGAGTGAGTATCGGTTACCGTTGCATGTTGTTTCTTCTTTGGATCCATTTTAATTTAGTATGAATGAACGGATCGCATGTTGATTGTTGATTTGTTTAATTTGTGTTTATGTTTTGTTGTTGTGGATTATTAGTTCGGTTTAAGAGGGATAGCTTGTTCGGTTGTCTAGTTCGGTTGACCAAGAAAACACTCGTTCTATTCTTGTGGCTTAAGGCTCGTTCGGTCCTTAAAACATCAACTTGTTCGATCCTAGCGAAAATGAGCTCGTTCGGTGCACAAAGGATTTGCTAATTCAGTCCTTGAAGGTTTTGCTAGTTCGATCCTCCTTGTTCGATCCTCAAAGGAGTTTGGTTCGATCGGTTGTTCCTTGAATGCCACTAGTTCGAGTCTTGAAGGATTAAGCTCGTTCGGTCCTTCAAGTGAAATCTAGTTCGATCCTTTTGTTTTCCACTCGTTCGATCGTCTAGTTCGATCGTCTAGATCGATCCTTTCGTTCGATCGTCTTGTTCGATCCCTCTTGTTCGATGCTTGTTCGCTCCTCTTGGTTCGATCCCCACTAGATTTCCACTTGTTCGGTGAGCACAAAAACACGAATTCAAAGACCCTTTTTTCTTGCTTAACAATACACGAACAAAAAAAATGAACAAAAGAAAATCACGAGATCGTTGATTGCTAACAAGATGGTTTGAGTGATTATTAGTTTAACCATAAACCATCTTTGAATTCAAGAATCAAAACAAACAAACAAATAATCAAAAACAAAAAAACCTCTTTTTTTTCACGAATTCTATAGGAAAAAAATTCAAAACCAAATCTATACTTCAATCTTGTAGGCTCTGTACCATGTAGGTTCCATGATCATTCATACGAATCCTTAACAATGAAGTGTAGAAATCAAGATGCATAAAATTAAGAACTTTATTGATGATTGAAAGAAAATTAAGAGTTGCTACAAACTCTAAAAGATGAAAAATAATAATGAACTAGCTAACCTAATTTTGACTAAACTAGGTGTATTTATACTAATGAAGGTTTTTGCCCATTGCCCATTTATAGGCTTTTGTTGGGCTTTTTTTCTAGGATTTTTCTTGTCTAGCCCAATTACATTATTAAACATTAATAAATTAACCACAATTTCGACGCAAGACTTTTGTCTTTGTATCTTCGACTGTGACCAAGCTTCTTTGTTCCGGGGTCATTTATGTGATCCTTAAAATCCTTCCTGAGAGCTTCAGTGCATCATTAGATCTTGTTCTTACTTTTAAGTCTTTCAAGCTTATCCAAATGACTTGATCCTCCATATCTACTTGTGGATATCAGGATGCTTGTAGGTTCCTTCACCTGCTTTTGAGTCTTGACTGTGATGTATATTAAGACCATATATGGCTAGTACAATGTAGTCCTGAGCCAGGATTCAACTTCTATTGGAAGAATCCCACCTGATCATTATTTTCTTCTGTTACTGCATTTTGATTAGTCTTGTGGACCTGATGTATGTTAGACTTGATTCGCTGATCCACAGGCTTGATAATTCATTGAATCAGTTTAAATAATCTAGATCAAACAGCCTAGTTGGTCCTTTCCTGCAACATGTGGTTTTATTCTCTATAAACGTTATGTGCATGTTTTCCTTAACTCTCTTGCGTTTCTAACAATTGTATACCCTAAAAGCCTGCTTTTTGTAGAGGATATACACTACTAAAAAACCCTTCATCCTAGTTTTTATAATCAAACTGCCCAGATGGTCAATGGTATTAAAGTATGGTCACTTGGACCCAAAAAGTCCTTATTAAAGCTTTTATTTTGGTATTTTACCAGTAATAAGTTCATAAGGTGTCTTATTTTGAGGCTTGGTCACTAATACCCTATTGAGGACATAACAAGCAGTACTAACTGCTTCAGCCCAAAAAGTGTTAGGTAAAAATGAATCTGCTAGCATAGTCCTAGCAGCCTCAATAAGGGTTGGTATGTGCTTAATTACACATACCTTCTTCCATTAAAAACGAGCTTAAATGACCAAAAACAAACAAAAACTGCCAAATATATGTTTGTTTTGCATTTGTATTGTGCAGGAACAACCTGCAAACGAAGGTTGGATCTCACACAAAAGGACAAAAAAACAAAGCCAAAAATCGACCCAAACAAACGGAAGCACGGGAATGGAAAAGACAAAGTCAAATCGAAGCCAAAGTCAGTCAAAGCCAAAAAGTCAACAAGAAAGTCAACCCCGACAAATTCAAAAGTTAACCAAGTGAAGAAAATACAATGTGAGGGACTAAAATTGCCAAACCTCAAGTTGTATTACAAGAATAAAAAGATAAGGGTTGAACTTGCAAATTGGAGGAGGTTTAACTTTAGGGGCAAAGCTGCAAGCCCCTGTTGTTGTATAATTAAGGACGAAATTCTGCATTAGTATGTTATAGGTTGAAGGGGCAATTCTGCCAAACTTTCAAAACCTGTATTATCACAAGGACGAAAATTGCAGTGAAGATATTTGAGTATAGGGGCCAAAGCAGCCAACTTACCCCAAAACAATTTCCACGCCCACTAAACCCAATTAAAGCTCTACGGGTTCATTCACCTTCTTTTACCCTGCAACCCTTCAACACCCTGGATAAAACATTCCTCCACCTCCGACTCTTCATCACCTTCCCCATAGATACTTGACATATTGCAATCCTTACTATTTTCAAAGTAATTTTGATGGCTAGATTGATAAATAAGAAGCTACAAGAAAATTGAAAGGGCTGAGATTGCTTTTATCAAGTCCCTCATACAACAAAAATACCTTGTGAAGCTCTCACAAAAGAAGCACATGTGAGAAGACCAAGCTTCAAAGATTTCGGCTATAAATAGTACCTCTTGTAAGCCTTTAAGGCATCTTAGTTTATCGAATATTATCTTAGTTTATCTTAGCTTATCTTATCTTAGCAAAAATCTTAGCTTAATTTTTAATATAACTTAGCTTATTTTTAGTTTTTAAAGTCATTTACAGCTTTTACTTTCAGCTTTGTAACACTTTCAAGTTTTAATGCAAATTTGAGGTTTTAAGTCAATTTACAATTCCAAGTGTTAAGCTTCTTAATTGTGTTGTTTTGTGTTCAAAAGCTCTCAATACAGCTTATTTATAAGCTGCTTTAATTAAGTAAACCAAAAAGTTAATTAGTTAAGAAAAAAAAATCAAGAAAAAAATACCACAGCTTATATTTATGGATGATAAGCCAGAAATGGATGGGCTTATGGACACTACTAGCTTGTTTTTGACAAGCTAGAGCTTGTAGATTAGCTTGTAAAAGCTTGAGTAGCCCTGTTTAAGCAAGGGTGTTGTAAGTCTCTCTTTCTCGACTTTCTCTTATTTACTGTAGATCTGCTTATTAGTACTTATTGTTTATGTTTATGCTTTGTTATGATGTTTAGTGCTTATCCTGTTTAGACTTTAGTTTAAAAAATGATTTGTGTCACTCTCTTAGTTAGTACTGGTAGTATGTTTAGTTAATACTGTTAGATTGAATTTAGCTTATTTAAGTGCTTATTATTGATTGAAATCTGCGTATAAGTGTCTTACTTTGTTATTTGATAATCCGTTTTTGACAATTTAGGATCAAACCAGCTTGAAATATAAAAAAGAATGACTTTTGAAAACTTTAAAGGGTGTTCGGAACAAGCAGTACTAACCCATAGTTAGTACTGCTAGTTCTCTTTTGGGATTTTCAACTAACAGTACTAACTCCAGGTTAGTACTGGTAGTTAATACTGTTAGTACTGGTAGTTAATACTGTTAGTACTGTTAGTTCATTTTTGCTTATTAGCTTATTGTTTCTGCTTATTTAAGATTTGCTTAGCTTTTTAGAGTAGATTGAGCCAATTTTCGTTACTGTCTTTAGTAGAGCTTATTTAAGTTTATTCGCCTCTTCAAAGTAATTTCAAGAGTTTAGCCGTTTTTAGTTTTTTTTAGCTTATTTGCCATTCTAGTTTATTCTAGTTGCTTATTCTTATGTCTGAGTGCTTATTAGGGATAGTTAAATTATCAGTTTTAGTGTTATTTGCCTAAGTTTCCTATTGCATTGCTGTTTTCATAAAGCTATGCAGTACTAACTCAATGCTAGCTGTACTAACTCTAAGCTAGAGTACTAACTTTAAAGGTTAAGTATGAGGATTACTCTTGCTTAAATTTAGCTGAACTGCTTGTTGAAATTTGCTTATTTAAGGTAAGTTTGCTTATTAGATTTGTATAGGCCTGCTCTAGCTTATTTAACTTGCTTATCTTTGTTTAAAATTTGCTTATTAGGTGTAGTTGCCCAACTTGTCTGTTTCCATTACCATTAGCTCTTTAGATGCTCAAACTCCTTAACTAGTTAAGCTTTTATTACTTTAGGGTTTAATTTGTGTTAATTTAGTTTTTTTTTTTGCTCGCGTTTTTTTTACATTCCCGTCTCATTTTAGGTTTAAAACTTTAGCAGCTTTCGTTGTCCGGATTTCCTTAATTGCTTGTGCAATTAAATCAAATCACAAGTCTTTGTCAATTCAAACTCAAGTATCAATCGTCATTCGATTTTCAATTCCAGCCTCGTTGGACTTTTCGACCCGGGGAAGATTCTATACTACTTCCGCGTTTCTTGATTTTGTGGATTTGATCTTTGTTTATATATTTATATTAATTTATATTTATTTATATATAAAAAGGAAATAGATTTCGCGAGTCAATTTTTGGCGCCGTTGCCGGGGAGGCTGTGAAACGAATTATCGTTACGTTTGACAAATTGTGTTTGAATTTGTGAATATCTCTTTTATTTTATAAAATACCAAAATTATTTTTTATTTCTTTTTTTGGCATTATATTTATAAAACAAGGAAAAACCAAAAATATAAAAAACATTGTCTTATATCAAGAAATAAAAAATACAAGTTGGTTTAAATACCAATAATATAATATTCTTATTTGAGGTATTTTCATAAATAAATTCGTGTGAACTTGTTGGTTCCCAAATCGAACAAAAGATTTAAAAACTTGCCATTTGTGTCTCTTACGACGTTTCGACTCACCTCGATATGATTAACAAACTAAAAGTGGTATAAGGAGGTTTGTTCCGAGGAACTACGACCGAAAGGGGACAATAAGTTAGCGCTATTTTACTCCTCCGCCTCACTGTGCGTCTTTCATTTTGAGAGCTACCAAGTGAAGTAAGTGATTTTTTTTGTTTGGAAGTTGTTCCTGACCTATTGTCCATTAATTTCTTTGTAATAAATTTGAAAAACCAAAAAAAAAATTAGTGTAAATTTTCTCTTTATATTCATATTTTTGTGCATGGCATCGTTCTCAAGCCCGTAAACGTCTGGCAACAACAAGTCCGACAATTCTGTTGAATCACCCATCTTGAGAAACCAAAATAAAATATCAATCAGGAAACTTTCAATCATAATTAGTTACGATGGCCGATAATCGTTTATGGCGACAAGTACTCGAGCAAACCCACCGAGGGTTAGAGGATGCGATGTTGTTCCGAACTATTACCGCGAAAAAACTTTGAGATCAAGCTTACTGGTTACTTAATCTTGTTTTCACATCAAGCAATTTTTTGGGACAGGACAAAGAAGACCCACATGCTCACATCCGATATTTCAACAAGATCACTTCTACGATGAAGTTCCCGAACGTCCCGAGTACGTCGGTTAAGCTTATGCTTTTCCCATTTTCCCTCGAGGGAGCCGCCCGGATTTGGCTTGAAAAAGAGCCCCCTCGATCGATTCTTACATGGGATGATCTTGTTTCGAAATTCATTAACAAATTCTTCCCTCCCTCTAAAACAACAAATCTTCGAAATGAAATCACGAGATTTCAACAAAAATTTGATGAAACGTTTTACGAGGCATGGGACCGATTCAATGATCTTCTTAGGGGATGCCCGCATCATGGGTTTTCAGAATTGCATCAACTCGATACATTCTATAATGCCCTAAATTCAAATGATCAAGATTCATTGAACTCCGCTGCGGGTGGTAACTTTTTGGATAAAATGCCTCGAGAATGCCTAAAAATCATCGAGAGCAAGTCCAAAGTTCGTCAATCACGAAGCAAGGCCATTGTTTCCAAAGTGAGTATGAGCTCTTCTACCCCAGCAGTTTCATCCGATGTTGCTGAGCTGAAAGATATGGTTAGAGCATTGATTCTCGATAAGAAAAACCAAACTCCAGCTCCCGCTCCCGTAAAAGCGGTCGAGCAAAGTTGTGTAACTTGCGGGGGTGGTCATTCTTACCAAAATTGTCCAGCCACCAATGACTATCGTGACAATATCCAAGAATACGTGTCACAAGCCGCCGCAGTTAACTACAACCAAGGGAATGCCAGTTACCGACCTCAGATGGTTGCTAACCAAATTCGACCTCCCGGTTTTCCTCCTATGCAAAACCATCAAAACAACCAAAATCGGGGGATCAATTTCAACCAAAATCGGGGGAACAATTTTAACCAAAATCGGGGTAATAATTTCAATCAAGGACAAGTTTACCAACCTCAGATTAATCAACCCCCGACTTTTCAAGCTCCACCATACCAAGCTCCCGCTCCAGCTCATCCAACACCAGGTGTGTCTAAGTCCGATTTTGATCACTACGTCAAAGCTAATGACGCGGTTATGCAAAATATGCAAAATCAAATGGCAAATATAACGGACCTGATCACCAAATTCGTGAATAGTAATACCGCTTCTACTTCGGGCTCGGGTTCTCTTCCAAGCAACACCATTGCTAACCCGAAAGGTGATGTGAAAGCAATCACTACCCGAAGCGGTGTTTCCTATAATGGACCTCAAACTTCTTCTCCTCCTAAAGAGACGGAAAATGAACCCGAGGTGACAAAGGATACGGTGCAACCAAGCTCCGAAAACATCCAACCTTCGGTGGTCTAAACTAATGACCAAATGGGTGAGCCCGTTGTTGTTTCAAAGACTAAACCAACATTGCTTTATCCTTCAAGGGCCAACAAAGAGAAGTTCCATGAAAAAAATGATCTTCTAGCTTCAAAATTTATAGAGATTTTTCAGAATCTCCATTTTGAGCTAAGTTTCGCGGACGCTCTCCTACACATGCCTAAATTTGCACCAATGTTTAGAAAGCTCCTCAATGACAAAGATAAGATGATTGAGTTGACTAAGACACTGGTAAACAAGAATTGCTCGGCGGTTATCCTAAAAAAGTTTCCCGAGAAACTTGGAGACCCTGGTAGATTTCTTATACCGTGTGATTTTCCAGAGATGAATGAATGCTTAGCCTTGGCCGATCTTGGCGCAAGCATCAACCTAATGCCTCTCTCCATTTGGAAAGAACTAAGTCTCCCAACTTTGACCAAAACTCGAATGATACTTGAACTTGCCGACCGAACGATTTCTACTCCAACCGGCATCGCCGAGGATGTTTTCGTAAAAGTTGGAACTTTCTTCTTTCCTGCCGATTGTGTAGTCGTTGATTACGTTGCCGATCCTCGGGTTCCCCTAATCTTAGGAAGACCTTTCTTAAGGACGGCACGTGCCTTGATAGACGTTCACGGTGAACAAATGACCCTTAGACATGATGACCAATCCGTGACCTTCAAAGTTGGTGATACCAAGACCTTCTCCTACAATATCATCGAATCAGTTAACCGAGTCGATGTTATTGACATTGCTTGTGAAGAATATGTTCAAGAAGTACTTGAAATTTCTAAAAGTGGCAATTCCACTTCTACTTTGGACCTTATGATCGATTCTCGCTCTCCATCTTTAACTCCCTTCGAAGGAAGTGATTTTCTAATGGAAGAGATTGATGAATTTCTTGAACACGATGATTCAATACCACCAGGTGTTGACGGCATCTATGATTCTGAGGGAGATACTATTTACCTTGAGCAATTGTTAAGTATGATCAATAGTGACCCAAGTCTCCCTCCGCCACCAGTTTGTGAAATTAATGTGCCTGAAACGATTAAATCTTCATGTGAAGATCCTCCCAACCTTGAACTCAAAGACTGATTATTCACCCGGAATCCGGGAAGAACTTAAAGTTGTTGAAGCTAAATCATCATTTGATGAGCCCTCCGAGGTTGAACTTAAGGACTTGCCACCTCATTTAGAATACGCCTCTGGAATGGCGACGAACAAGTTACCGTCATAATGCGAAAGATTTTTAAGGAATGAGGACAAGGCAGCTCTTATCCAGTTCTAAAGTCCCACAAGCGACCATCGCTTTTGGAAACTCTCCTGATTCAAGGGTGTAGATCCAGAGTTTTGACTCAAAAATGCCTTATGGAAGAGGACTACGAACCAACAGTTCAGAGTCAAAGACGGGTAAACCCGAAGATCCACGACGTCATCAAAAAAGAGGTTGAAAAACTTCTTGACGCCGGATTAATTTATCCGATCTCTGACAGTCCATGGGTAAGCCCGATACACTGTGTACCAAAGAAGGGTGGCATAATCATCGTCAAGAATGATGATAATGAATTGATCCTGACCAGATTGGTTATGGGGTGGCGAGTATGCATTGACTACCGAAAGTTGAATGAAGCCACCCGAAAAGACCATTTCCCATTACCCTTCATAGATCAAATGCTCGAAAGACTCGTGGGAAACCAATACTACTGTTTTCCTCGATGGCTTCTCGGGTTATTTTCATATTCCTATAGACCCGAAGGAAATCAAGAGAAACACCTTCACGTGCCCATATGGAAATTCGCCTATCGCGCATGCCTTTTGGGCTATGTAATGCATCCTGGCACGTTCAACATGTATAAGGCAATCTCCATGACATGATCGAAAAGACAATGGAAGTGTTCATGGATGACTTCGGTCTTCGGGGATTCTTTCTCTACATGCCTATCCCATTTGGAAAAAATGTTAAAACGGTGTGAAGACACCAATTTGTCCCTAAATTGGGAGAAAAGCCATTTTATGGTTAAAGAAGGCATTGTTCTTGGACACAAAATTTCTAAGTCGGGAATTGAGGTCGATCGTGCTAAAGTTGAAGGTCAAGCCAAGCTCCCTCACCCGACTACTGTCAAAGGTGTCCATAGTTTTCTTGGGCATGCCGGTTTTTACCGACGTTTCATACAAGACTTTTCAAAAATTGCCCGTCCAATGACCCACTTGCTTGAAAAAGAGACTCCATTTTTCTTCTCAGAAGAGTGTATCGAATCCTTTAATACACTTAAAAGAAAATTGACCAAGGCTCCAATTTTGATTGCTCCCGACTGGGACTTGCCCTTCGAACTCATGTGTGATGCAAGCGACTTTGCAATTGGGGCAGTCCTAGGGCAACAAAAGAACAAGCATTTCCAACCAATTCACTATGCCAGCAAGACAATGACCGAAGCTCAAGCACACTACACTACGACCGAAAAAGAATTACTTGTCGTAGTGTACGCTTTTGAGAAATTCCGGTCATATCTCGTTTTGTCCAAAAGCATAGTGTATACCGACCATTCTGCTATAAAGTATCTCTTTGCTAAAAAGGATGCTAAGGCAAGACTGATGCGGTGGATCCTTTTGCTCCAAGAATTCGATGTTGAGATCCGAGACAAAAAAGGAGCAGAAAATCTTGCCGCCGATCATCTCTCCAGACTTGAGAACCCTCACCAAAATGAGTTCGAGAACAAGGAAATCACGGAAACATTTCCACTCGAAACTCTTGGATCGGTTGCTCTTCGTGATGATAGTACCCCATGGTTTGCCGACTTTGCAAACTACCATGCGGGGAATTTCATTGTCAAAGGAATGTCGTCCCAACAGAAAAACAAGTTTTTCAAAGATGTCAAACATTACTTTCTGGGACGACCCCTTTCTATTCAAGATCTGTGCTGACCAAGTAATTAGGCGCTGTGTTTTGGGGCAAGAAGCTTTTGACATTCTTAATGCTTGCTACATGGACCCACCGGGGGACACTACGGTGCCAATTACACCGCTAAAAAGATCTTCGATTCAGGATTTTATTGGCCCACGATCTACAAGGATGCCCATGACTTTGTCACCCGATGTGACATTTGTCAACGTCAAGGCAAAATTTCGCAACGTGATGAGATGCCACAAAACTCTATCCAAGTTTGCAAAATCTTTGACATTTGGGGCATTGATTTTATGAGGCCGTTCCCGTCTTCAAGAGGGAACAAATATATACTCGTGGCAGTCGATTACTTATCAAAATGGGTTGAAGCGAAAGCGCTCCCCTCCAATGATTCCCGAGTTTGTTTTCACATTTCTAAAACTCTCTTCACCAGATTTTGGTGCCCCTGCGTGCAATTATAAGTATCTCCCCCCATCCCCCCCCCCACCCCGGAACCCATTTTTGCAATGACAAATTTTTTCAAAAGTCATGCTTAATATGGAGTCACTCATCGTCTCTCCACCGCGTATCATCCACAAACAAGTGGGCAAGTTGAGGTATCCAATCGTGGTTTGAAAAGAATTCTTGAAAGGACCGTGGGCGAAAACCGTGCCTCTTGGTCGGACAAACTGGATGACGCTCTCTGGGCCTTCCGTACAGCTTACAAAACACCCATCGGGTGCACTCCGTATAAGCTTGTATATGGAAAGGCATGTCATCTACCGATTGAGTTAGAGCACAAAGCTTACTGGGCCCTTAAGCATACAAACTTTGATCTAAGAACCGCGGGTGATCACCGGAAAGTTCAACTCAACGAACTTAATGAACTTCGTGATCATGCCTACGAAAACTCTTTGATCTATAAAGAGAAAACAAAGAGAATCCATGACTCCAAGATCAAAAATCGCGTTTTCAACGTCGGTGATCGAGTCCTCCTCTTTAACTCTAGATTGAAGATTTTCTCGGGCAAACTTAAGACCCGTTGGAGTGGACCATCACTGTAACCCAATTTTTTTCCATATGGCACTGACGAGTTATCCCAAAACTCCGGGCCAAATTTCAAAGTAAATGGTCATCGTTTGAAGCACTACTTTGGAGGGGACGTACCAACCGAGGTTGTCCCAGATCTCCAAACCTTCCCCAAGGACTATTAAATTCGGGGATCGGGTCAAGCATAGCGACCTTAAACAAGCGCTTCGTGGGAGGCACCCCATGCTTATCAGTAGCAGTATTATGTAGTAATGAATAAGTGTTTATTGAGTATGAAAAGCTTACATCTTCCATTACCCGTGTTTTGTGTTGTATGTCCAGGATTTCCCGGATTGTGAAGACTCTCGTGCTCGCAGTTTCATCTTTCATTCACAAGAGTTTCACATCCTCAGCTTCATTTTGGGAATCCAGTATCCAAATCTAATCGACTAACGTTTTATCTTTTGGCACACTTAATAAACGGCCTAGATTTACGTAGGTACCCCTTTTAAAACATCGAGGACGATGTTTAGTTCTAGTATGGGGGGGGGGATCTTCGATTTGATTTTGCCTGCAGCCGTTGGTTATACGTAATCCCGTTTTTACCACCAAAATTTTCGCAAAAATACCAAAAAAATGAAAAAAAAAAAACTTAAAATTTTTCAAAAATAAAATAAGTGTTTTGTCACAGTGGGTAGAATGAGAATAAATTTTGACTCGATCGGGCGTGTTGAGCCCTAGCTTTGTTCCTTAACCATTTAATAAACGAATGTTTATTAGGCTAAGCATTCCGAATCCTTTTATTAGGGATTTTTAAATTTGCGAAGAACGAAAAATGATAGTGTTATTTACAAGTAGGATGCTAAACAAGGATTATTTGGAAATCTTAAAAGCTTATAAGTGTAACTTGTCGCTTTTTCTCCCCGAAGCTCTTAACCTGACTAATAAACGTGCTTAATTTTGCTTTAACTTTAAACCGACATTTTCTAAAAAGAAGCTCTTTCGGAAACGAAAATATTCATCTTAGTTCAGCCTGATACTTGAGTTTCTAAAACGAAATTTTCTCTATTACGGAAAATATGTTGCAAAAAAAAAATAAAAAAATAATAAAAATGAAAAAAAAATGAAAAAATAAATAAATAATATAAACTGTGGGCTGATAAAGGTTTACTGCATCTTGCCGGCTCACAACCGATGTTGCAGTCTTCAAAACAAGGCCCATAGTGAGATAATAAATGCCAAAGTGCATTCGTAAGTGTTATCAATAAGAAACCGTCGTCAGACTAAGTCACTACATCTTGTCGGAGGCGTGGCCGATGTTGTAGTCATGTAAATGATGACGGTAGTATAGTATATAGCAATAAATGAAAATTTAATGGTTAAGATTTCTTTTTCTAAACTCAAGTATAATTTTGAACTAAGAATAACTTGCTTTAAGACTTCAAAAGTTGTTGGTTGCCGTCGGTAGATTATTTCGATTAAGTATTCTCTGTGGGGTGTCAAAAACCTGGGCACTTAGCTGATGAGGCTGGGACGTTCCGAGAAGAAAGGTCGCTACATGGAATAGTCTCACCAATAAGATCATTAAAAATTTTAATGTTTGCGTGCTTTGAGTGGTATTGTTTATTTAGCGGTAAATCTAAGAAATTCGACCTAAAAGGGTGGAATATCCCGCTATTACATTGCGAACATTCTCCTGTGGGGTCTCAACCTGATAACCTAAGTCGAACTCGGCTGGGATCTATCGAGAATATGCTGGTTGGTGGGTGATCTAGTCTTTTCCCCAGATTTCTTCAGAAATATCGTTATGCACATAAACTGTACTACTTTCTAAAATTGTCGATCTAAATTTAACTTAAAATTAAGCACAATCACTCTAATTGAATAATTGTTGGGAGCGAAAAGTTGACAAGTCATAGTTATAAGTAGTGTTAGCATCTTTACTTGTACTTAACGGTGATTTCGTTTTTACGCTTAGTTTGGGACTAGTAAAAAATTGAGAAAGATGAATTTATCTGTCAGGACATCCGTAGATTATTCTATGGGCGCTTCTCATTCTATGATCCCAATGTAGATAAAATAAAGGAAGTCAAACAGGTAGTTAAGAAAAGAAAAAAGGAAAATCCAAAAATATTAGGGATAGTTAGTGTACATAAAAAAATGATAAAAACGGAACTTGTCGAAGCTATTGATTCTTTAGTTCCCCTTGACGAATACTTAGCTACTTTTCGAAGTTATTAGTCGAGGAGGATTAAGATTCTTAGGTTCTTGAGTGTTTACTTCATAACATTGCGTGAGGACACGGCAATATCTTAGTATGGGGGATTTTGGTATGTGCTTAATTACACATACCTTTTTCCATTAAAAACGAGCTTAAATGACCAAAAACAGACAAACAACTGCCAAATATATGTTTGTTTTGCATTTGTATTGTGCAGGAAACGGATATCACACAAAAGGACGAAAAACAAAGCCAAAAACGACAAAACCAAGCACGGAATGGAAAAGACAAAGTCAAATCGAAGTCAAAGTCAGTTAAAGTCAAAAAGTTAACAGGAAAGTCAACCTCGACAAATTCAAAAGTAACCAAGTGAAGAAAATACAACGTGAGGGACTAAAATTGTCAAACCTCAAGTTGTATTACAAGAATAAAAAGACAAGGGCTGAACTTGCAAATTGGGTGAAGTATAACTTTAGGGGTCAGTTCTGCCAAGCCCCTAAAGTTGTATCATAAAGGGAAGAATTTTGCAATTAGTATGTATAGGTTGAAGGGGCAATTCTGCCAAACCTTCAAACCTGTATTATCACAAGGACAAAATTTGCAGTGAAGATATATGAGATGAGGGGCCAAAGCTGCCAACTTACCCAAAACCAATTTTCCCGCCCACTAAACCCAATACAAGCTCATGGGTTCCCTTCACCTTCTTTTATCCTGTAACCCTTCAACACCCTGGATAAAACATTCCTCCCACCTCCACTATCACCACCTCCCCATATATACTTGACATGTTGGCAATCCTTCACCATTTTCAAGTAATTTCGATGGCTAGATTGACTCAAAAAGAAGCACAAGAAGATTGAATGGCTGAGATTACTTTTATCAAGTCCCTCATACAACAAAAACACCTTGTGAAGCTCTCACCAAAAGAAGCACAGGTGAGAAGACCAAGCTTCAGAGATTTCGGCTATAAATAGTACCTCTTGTAAGCCTTTAAGGCATCTTATCATATATTAGCTTATCTTAGTTTTATTAAAAAATTTATTAAGTCATTTTTAGCATTTAATTCAATTTATTTTACTGCCTTGTACTCTTTTTAAGAAATAATGAAAGTTTGAAGTTTATGAGTTAAAAAGTCAAGTTTTTAAATTCAAGTGCTCAAGTGTTTGATTTGTGTTTGATTTGTGTTTGAAATGTGTTAAGAAGCTCTAACTTAAGCTTATTTATAAGCTGTTTTCATTAAGTAAACTGAAAAAGCTAATTAGTTATAAAAAAAATCCACCAAAAAGGTACCACAACTTATAATTAGTTAAGAAGCTCTAACTTAAGCTTAGTTACGAATTAAAACTGTTAGATTGATTTAGCTTATTTAAGTGCTTATTATTGATTGAAATCTGCTTATAAGTGTCTTATTTTGTTATTTGATAATCTGTTTTTAATAATTTAGGACCAAATCAACTTAAAATAAAAAGAAAAATGATTTTTAAAAACATTAAGGGGTGTTTGGAACAAGCAGTACTAACCCATAGTTAGTACTGCTAGTTCTCTTTTGGGATTTTCATCTAACAGGACTAACTCCAGGTTAGTACCCGTAGTTAATACTGTTAGTACTGTTAGTTCATTTTTGCTTATTAGCTTATTATTTCTACTTATTTAATATTTGCTTAGCTTTTTAGAGTAGATTAATCCCATTTTCGTTAACTGTCTTTAGTAGAGCTTATTTAAGCTTATTTGCCTTTTCAAAGTAATTTCAAGGGTTTATCAGTTGTTAGTTTTTTTAGCCTATTCGCCATTCTAGTTTATAGTAGTTACTTATTCTTATGCTTGAGTGCTTATTAGGGTTAGTTAAATATATGTTTTAGCTTATTTGCTTATCTCTTATTTCATTGTGTCTTATTAAAGCCAGTAGTACTAAATCTAAGCAAGCAGTACTAACTTAAAGCTAGCAGTACTAACTCTAAGTTAGTACTGCTGAGTTTCTCTTGCTTAATTTAGCGTAATTGCTTGTTGAATTTGCTTATTTAGGGTTAGTTAAGCTATTTGGTTTGTCTAGGCCCTGTTATTGCTTATTTACCTTGCTTATCTTTGTTTGAATTTGCCTCATTATGATTAGCTGCCCACTTGTCTGTTACATTTTCAATTGCTTATCACCTGCAGGAAAGGGGGTGTTTGTTTTTGTGTTTTGAAAATTTTTGTTTAAGGTGTACATATTCACTTCTGTTCTGATGGCAGTCCCATATCTCCTGGCGGTCCCCAATATATTAGGGGGCCGCCTATATGGGGGCCACCCTCAGGCATTGATTTTTGACTTTGTTTTTGACATAAATTTGACTAAAAGGAGTGGCAATTCAATTTTCATTTCGCAACTTAAACATGTTTAAAGTACTTCGGATGAAGTATTTAAGTTGTCACGACACGGAATGGAACACGGACTAGAATTAAGACAGAAGAAAGAGATGTGTACTCAATATGATTTATGGAATGTGTTCCATCATTCCTAAACCAAGACGTAGATAGTTAAATGATTCACGTTTAAGAGGTTTAGTGAGAATGTCGGCAATGTTGTCGACGGACGGTACTTTTTCGATAGATATATGTCCTTTTTGGACATTATCACGGAGGAAGTGGTGACGAATTTTGATGTGTTTGGTACGAGAATGTTGCACCGGATTTTTGCTAAGATCCATCACGCCTTTGTTGTCGCACATGATGGGAACGTCGTCAAGTCGTACGTCGTAGTCGATTAGAGCTTGTTTCATCCATAGTGCTTGTTGACATGCCTTTTCGGCGCTTACGTATTCGGCTTCGGTAGTGGATATAGCAAGAGCGGTTTGTTTCTTCAAGAACCAAGATGTCAAACAACATCCCATGAACGTATAAATACCGCTAGTGCTCTTTCGGTCCACATAATCTCCCGCATGATTAGAGTCGGCATATACTACGGTTTCTATGCCGGTCCCCTTAGGATACCATAATCCTAAGTGCGTAGTGCCTTTAATGTATCGGAAGATACGCTTAACCGCTTCAAGGTGAGAGGTTTTGGGAGCCTCTTGGAAGCGGGCACAAAGGCAGACACTAAACATGATATCGGGCCTACTTGCCGTTAGGTATAATAAACTACCTATCATGCCTCGATACTTGGTACTATCTACCGACTCACACTCTTCATCTTTCGTGAGTTTAGTATCGGAGGACATGGGGGTTTTCATTGGTTTAGAATCTTCTAGACCAAATTTCTTAAGCATTTCTTTAATATACTTAGATTGATTAAAGAATATACCATCTTCCATTTGTTTAATTTGTAATCCAAGGAAGAAGTTAAGTTCACCCATCATGCTCATCTTGAACTCGTCATGCATGATTTTGGCAAATTCATCACACATGTCTTGACAAGTCGAACCAAATATAATGTCATCGACATATATTTGAACAATGATGAGATTTGAACTTTTCTTCTTAGTAAAAAGAGTGTTATCTACCATTCCCATTTTATATTCATGTTTAATAAGAAAAGCTTTTAATCTATCATACCAAGCTTTGGGTGCTTGTTTAAGACCATATAAAGCTTTCTTTAATTTATAAACATGATCCGGTTTTTCAAAATCAATGAATCCCGGAGGTTGTGCCACGTATACCTCCTCATTGATAAAACCGTTTAGGAATGCACTTTTTACATCCATTTGGAATAATTTAAAATCTAAAGAACAAGCATAAGCTAATAATGTTCTAATAGACTCAATTCTAGCAAATGGGACATAAGTTTCATCATAATCGATGCCCTCTTGTTGGTTGTAACCTTGAGCAACTAATCTAGCCTTATTTTGAGAAACAATACCGTTCTCATCTAACTTATTTCTAAACACCCACTTAGTTCCTATAATTGTCATATTCTTAGGTTTTGGAACTAACTCCCAAACGTCGTTAACAATGAATTGATTTAATTCTTCTTGCATGGCGACTATCTAACTTTCATCTCCTAAGGCCTCATTTACATTCTTAGGTTCTATGGTAGAAATGAAACAATAAAAGTTGCTTTGGTTTTGGGCTTGTGATCTAAGGGTTCTTTGGTTAAGGTTTCCTATGACATTTTCTAAGGGATGGTTCCTAGATTCCTTAATATTGACTATTTCATCAATCTCTAGAGTTTCATCCTCAACGTCATTTTCTTGGTTTTTCTTTTCGATTTCCCCAATAGCTTCTTCTTCATCCAGATCATCATCCACCAAGGGTGATGTCTTAGAGGGTGGAGGAGTTTCATCGAATGTTACATTGAGTGATTCTTCGATTTTCCTAGTGTGTTTATTAAGAATGATATAGGCTTTACTATTTTGAGAGTAACCTAAAAAGACGCCTTTGTAAGACTTTGGGTCGAACTTGGTAAGGTAGTCTTTAGTGTTTAAAATGAAGCATTTTCTTTCGAACACTCTAAAATAATCAAGAGTAGGTTTCCTACCTCTCAAGATTTCATAAGGTGTTTTTACTAGGATGACTCTAATTAGGATTCGGTTAAGAATATATGTTGAAGTATCTACGGCAGTACACCAAAACTTTTAGGGTAACGATTGTTCGTTCAACATTGTTCTACTCATTTCTTGAAGTGTCCTATTTTTCCTTTCAACCACGCCATTTGATTGAGGAGTGCGTGGAGCCGAGAAGTTGTGAGTAATACCGTTGGCATTACAAAATTCTCTAAATTGCACTTCATTATCAAATTCTCTACAATGCTTGGTTCTTATTGACACTATTATACATCCTAGTTGATTTTGGATTTTCTTACTAAATATTTCGAATTGATCGAAAGCTTCGGTTTTATCCTTAAGGAATCTAGTCCAAGTATATCTAGAGTAGTCATCTACTATGACTAAGGTGTAACGGTTTCCTCCGTAACTCCGTACGGCGGATGGACCAAAAAGATCCATGTGGAGAAGTTCTAAGCATCTAGTCGTTGAGACTAAATTCTTAGCTTTGTGACTAGCGTGAGCTTGTTTTCCAACTTTGCAAGCATCACAAAAAAGTTGATCAAACTTAAGCCTAGGTAAGTTTCTAACTAATTCCTTAGAAGCTAACGATTGAATGAGACGCATATTTGCGTGACCTAATCTCCTATGCCACAAAGTGGAATTTTCATCAATCGTTGCTAGACAAATTTGATCCTTAGGCTTATTTCCTAACTTCATCACGTATAAGCCTTTCTTCCTAATACCTCTACCTATGACTTTACCATTCTTAGTGATTTCACTATCATGTTCAGAGAAAGTTACTTTACACTTATTATCACATATTTGTCCTATACTAAGCAAGTTAAATCCTAAGTTATCAACATGTTCTACATTATCTATTTTGAGAGAGTCATTAGAAATCGTACCTTTGCCAATGATGTTACCGCGAAGATTACTACCAAAAATGACATTACCTCCATTGTATGCCTTGTAAGTGGAGAAGAGCTTTCGGTTGCCCGTCATATGTTTGGAGCATCCGCTATCCTTGATCCATTCATCGGGTTCCAAGTCGACTCCAAGGCATATCTATTTATATAAGACAATAACTCAAACATTTGGTCCCCAATATCTCATGGGTCCAAAGTTGTTAGTGCCAAACATCCCTTGCATTTGATGCAATTGGTTGGGATGTGAGAATGGAAGACACATTTCCCATGGCATGTAACTTTGTCGTGGAAAGTTGTTCCAAGTTACAGGAAAGCCATGAGGTTGGTTTTGTTGACCAACATGTCTTCTTGGTTGCGGTGTTTTAGGACGAGAATAATTATTATTGACTCTTCTAGGAGGTGGAGTTTTTGATCTAAAATTTTGTTTTGAAAATCCAACTCCGGGTTTTGACAATGGTTTATAAAATTGTTTGACTTCATAGTCACTAGCTACAGGAACTTTAACTTTGTTTACAATTATGTGTTTTGGTCTAGGACCCAAAATGGATTTTTGAAAGAAAACACTCTTCTCAGATATTGGCGTTTCTGGTGGCGGTCCCTTATTTATTTTGGGGGCCGCCAGAACATTAAGGGGGCCGCCCATGTTTATGGGGCCGTCCCTATTTATGGGACCTCCATCAGAGGACGCCTTTTTCTGAGCTTTTACAAATTTTATTTCCTTTGTTCCACTAGATGATGCTTCAAATGAATTAAACCCTAAACCTAATTTATCACCGGAGGGTTTTTGATTACTTAGCATTTCATTCAAGCAATGTGTACTCTTTTCAAATTTATTCAATCTAGTGGATTCATCTTTGAGTTTTTCATTCTCAATTTTAAGTACATGACACATTTCACATTCGAGATCAACTCCCTTGTTTTTCTCGAATATGGATAATTTATCTTTTAGTTCTCTAAGCTCATTTTCTAAGCTATTTCTAGTGGCTTTTAGCCTTTTGTTTTTAGTGATTATCTTTAGACTCATTTTGCATAATTTATCATATTCATTGTCTAAATCTATATCATCAATTGATGAGTTTTCATCACTAAAGTAAGAGGATTCGGAACATACCTCACTTGATGCATGAGCTACAAGACATGTTTCGTCTTTGACCTTCTCATCATCTTCTTCACCGCTATCGCTCCAAGAACCTCCGACAAAGGCTTTTTGGTTCTTGTCTTTCGGTGGCTTTGGACATTCTCCAATAAGATGATTCGGGTCGCCGCATCTAAAGCATTTTCTATCATTTTTACCGGTCTTGTCATCACGGCTTCTTTGGAACGTCTTTTTGTCGTTCCGAGGTTGTCTCACGAATCTACCTCTTCTCTTAAAGAATTTCTTGAAGTCTCTTACCGCCATGGCATACTCTTCGTCTTCACTACCGGAAGTCGAACACTCTTCATCACTAGATTCTTTCTTAGCCTTTAATGCAAGAGATTTCCTTTCAACTTTTGCTTTGACTATTTCCGTCTTTGGAAATGACGAATTGTTCATATTGTTGGACCAAAAGGTCGATCTTATTATCTTTGACTTGGCTATTTCCTTAATGGGTGATTAACAAAGTTTTCCAAATTTCTTTTGCCGTGTTACACATGAAAATTCTTTCATATTCTTTTCTTGGCAAAGCATTGTAAATAACCATTTTGGCTTCATTATTTTTCGCCAAGTCGTCTTTTGAGATCATATGGTTTGTTTTCAAAAGGGATAACCCATCTAATTTGGTTTCTGGATTGTATACAATAGGTTGAAAATTCACCATGTATAACATGCCAAAGATCTCGATCTTTTTGATTAACATATGTCTCGAAACTATTTTTCCCAGTGAAATAAAACTATCGCTTTCATTAGAGTGGTGTCTTTGCATAAGATTGCACTCTAGTATTTGTCGGGAATCCATAGATCGATCCAAGCTTAAATTACATATATTTAAAAATCTTGAGTGACCACCTTGGCCTGATACCCAATTGTGGAAACTAGAAGAGGGTGAATAGTTTTTACACGTGTCAAAATTTTTACTTTTCAAAAATCTATAGATTCGAGTTATATGTTCAATCAAATCACAATAAGAACAAGCAATAACTTTCAAAACTAAAAACACGTAAACAACAATAATAATGTAAAGAGATAAGGAAAGAACAACCAAACTAATAACTAAGACACCAAGATTTTTATATGGTTCGCATACAGCACCTCTTCCGCCTACTGAACCCACTCCCCGAGTATCCAAATAAAGATTTCTCTATGTCAACAAGCTCCCTTTAGGGCGAAGAAAATTCGTTTAACTAGCGTTGCATATAATTTTCCGACATTAACTAAATGTCGAGCCTAATCTTAGCTAGAACCAATCTACCACTGTCAATAACAAAAATCACAAGGATATACAACACTCCACAAGATCTACACTATCCGATCTACACAAATATCTAGATCAACACAAATACACAAGAAAAATAAATAGATGTTTTGGTACTAGAAGAAAGGAGATAGACACTAATTAACACTTCTTTTCTGACTAATTTGATGTGTTCTTCTCTTCGCACTTGAATGAGTAGGAAGAGATAGAAGAAGAGATGAGATCACTTGAAAAAATGATAATAAGTTAGTGATCAAGAGTTTTAGTGAGAGAAAAATGTTTAGAGAGAGAAAGAAAAAGACTAAAAATTTCGTGCAAACAGAATGTTATTCTGCTAGGGAAAATGTTAATCTGCTCTAAACGTTGGTTTGTTTATTAAGTGCAATGATTTCTTCTCTCGAGTGCATATCATTCTTAAGACTTAGCGTACATCACCTAAGAAACCTAGACACATAATTCGTCATAATTAAAGCATACCACATACAGCGATCTTAATTGCTGATTATAACCTATCATAGGATATAAAGCAATGGTGATCTTGTTAAACCCTAGCTCATAGAGACTTTACCCACTTACCGCTTAATGGCAATTTATACACTAGTAGTCTACTTGTCCAACTATCCAATGGAATCAGAACGTTATTTGTTGAATTATCTAGTCATCTGCTATCCCAACTACATCAGATAAACTATTGATAACTATCCAATTAACAGTTAAACGCCTGAAGTGTATCCCAAACACAGACTTAAAGGACAATACTTGTGTAACTATTATTCAAGATGTAGTAAATTAACTATATAGAGAGCTAATCCGGACTCTAGATCCGGCTTTTGTCTCATATTGCTAGATCCAATTGAATGATAGGTCGCATACAAAAGCGTGTAAACAAGTATAAATTGATAAACATAAAGAAGCACTCAACGATAAATCAAGAAATCGATAGAAACAAATACAAAACATTATGATCTTCATAAGCTAATACCCAAAGGTATTAGCCTTCAAACGTCATAATAAATACAAGAGTAATAATTTAGCCAAGGTAAACTAACTGAGTTAACGAATGATACAAAAAACTAAACGATTACTAAAGTATATGGAATTACACGATGTCTCCTATGGAATTGAATACGTTGCTCGACCTCTTCTGCTCTTTTTCTCCTCTGAAAATCGACTTTTGTGGTTTAGGTATCGAGAATATGATTTAGCACACTTAAAACTCGTTTTTGAGTTTTCTATTTATAAGGTCTGGAAGTCGGTTGGATACGGCGTATCCATGTATTGGATACGGCGTATTGGGGATTTCTTAGAGTAGGGACCATGTTTGATATCTTCCAGAATATTATATTGATTCCATATCTTGAATACGACGTATTGAGTCCTCTGGATACGGCGTATTGATCTTCATTCCTTTTGTGGTCTTTGGTGAGTGCAGGCACGGATACGCCATATCTTCCTTGATGGATACGGCGTATTGGTCTTCAGAACAGTAATCTTCAAAATATCTTTATTTAAGCTCCAGAATGCGCGCCTTTTGCTAAGTTTCACCAATTACTCCATAATTACTGCAATTCTCAAATATAAACGATTAAGTAACAATTCTTTGCAATAACTATACAAAATGGGTTAATAACATGGGATAAATGATGCTATAAAATAGACGTTATTTGATGTCATCAAATATCCCCCCACTTGAATCCTACTTGTCCTCAAGTAGCCTTTAGAAGTTTATAAAAATGTATCCCTTAAGGATATTTTCCGTTAAAGCACTTATTCGATCTATTACAAGTACACAACCAAACACCTCACGAAATAGGAAGATGAAAACACTCAAATCACTCAACTAATCTATGTGGTAACATGTAACTAATTCGCTCAATTGCTCGGTCGTGACGAGTATTCTATCATAAGCTTGGCAAGGATACACATCTCCACCACTAAAGCCAAGGAGTAACAAGTTTATAAAGGTAAATATGGGTTTTTGTATGGAAAGGCGTACGGTTTGATCATTCTACAATCTTTCACCAGAAGTACCACTCCAACAAGGCAGCTGAAGCACACATACACACCCGGAACGCCGGGATAGACATGTGTGTTCGATCACATCCCCATTCGAATTTAACCAACGGTTAGGATGAAGAATGATATAGGGTAGGAACCTTCTAACTTTCACCAAAAGTCGTAAACCAACGAGGCAGCTAAAATTTGTAAACCAACGAGGCAGCTAAGATATGCATACATGGCCGTAACGACGGAATAGACATGCATGCTCGAACAAGTCCTCATTCGCGTAAAACCAGCGGCTAATCATCAGGTGAGAGGGAAGTAAATTGTTGTTAAATAAAAATCAAGAAACAAATAGATTAAGACTTAAGATACAAGTTGCTAGACACTTATTTCCCGACCTGTTACATAATAAAGGACACATTTATACAACGTCTTGCATCATATTATAAAAACAACAACCTAAGTTGGCATTCCCATAACGATCAACTTCTCAATCATCCTAAAACTTTACATACTTTACAAGGCAAGTGGCGATATCTTCCACTTTGTACTATACTCTACATCATTGATTTTTAGACGTATTAATGAATAATCGATCCTTCGTATAATTCCTGCGATAATGCTTTTTGCGAAACGATTATCTTCAAACTTTCTTTCTCTTTTTTTTACAATACTTCAAATCTCGGTGTAGTTTCACCATCTTCACCATCATAATAATTCCGGATAATTCCTTCGGTAATTTCTTCGTTCTTCGGTTTCACCAATAATTGTGACGGTAGTAAAATCACATGAGCTTTGACTACTAATATACATTCCCATTTGCAATGTGCAAATTTCCAACCGCACCAAAGATAGAAAATGACACAAGACTCGGGAAATACAAACTTTACACTTTAAGCAACTAGCAACTGTAAATTAAACTTTAATCTAACAGGGTAGGTTAAGGTGTAAGGGTGTAACGAAACAAATAGTTGGTGTAAATTCCTAAAGGATTGGCTCTACGGGTTGTTCTAGTGGATCATCACTCTAAAGATGAGAGTGGAAGGGTTTAACGGGAGGTTAACTAACCGGTGTAGTTAGTTAATAAACAACATGTATAGGCGATTTGGTTGTAATCCTAAGATTTACCAATTTAAACAAGTTACTCCAATTAAATCCATAATACTCATTATTGTGGTCTCGAATAGATATACCAAGCCAAGTTCTAAAGTCTACAACATCACCGGCACACTCATATTTTGTGGATTTTGGGTAAACATTTGGAAACGGAAAGGTTAAATCCTCACAATATCTAACAAGGGTTATTGTGTGCGGGTTATGTAACAAGTAATTTCACAAAAGTATGCTTGAATTTTTTTTAAATTTGAGCATAATTTAAGCTTTTTATTGTGAAAAATAGGACAAGTGATCATTCTAATTCCATCCCCCCACTTGAATTATACAACGTCCTCGTTGTATATAAAAAACATTAAATACGGGAATTTAAAAAGAATTAGAATGAGAAACTCCCCTGATTTTTGCTCGGTAGATTCTCAAATTTGCGTTTATGAGCAAGATTTTGTGTTGAACAACCGTCTTGATGTTTCAAGACTCCAACACTTTAAGATTTCTAGATTCGTAAATTATCCACCAATATTCGTCGATATTTCCTTCACGAGGTCCTGCGTAAAATATAGGAAAAACAGGTGCATTCCTATCTTGGTACCTACGGTTAATTTAAACTAAACTAAAACAAACTAAATACGGGTCAGTCTGTGGATACGGCGTATCAAGTTAGTGAATACGGCGTATTCGCAGAACTGACGATAATGTTTTTAAAGTGCATAAAAAGTAAAGACTGATAACATCCAGACATTCAATACGCCATATGGGGTGGAACAGATACGCCGTATTGAAGTCTGGGAAGATAGACTCGATAACAAAATTAAATAACATTCCGGGTTATCTCCTGGGAAGCACTTTTGTTTACAGCGAAGTCTTTAAGTTAGACTTTTCTTCAGCTTCCACATGTTTAAAAGCATCTCCATTCTCGCATTTGTTGTTAATATCCTGCTTGGTTCCATTATATGAACTACGTTGCTGAACTTACTGCCAGGCTTTGTTCTATCATGCACAAACAAATCAAAAAGTCATATCATGACATATATGTACAAAATGCTAGAACATGTTTTAGTGTTAAATACATCAAGATATGAATAATAATAACAAATGTACAGATAGATAAAAGGTAAGGATAGGAGGGATCATGGGTCAGGCTGTTGTGGGTCCTGCTGTGCTGCGGAGGTGCTGGCCTCGCCAGTCCTCTGTCTGATGTGCCTCTGGTATGATACATGGGTCTGAGCATATGACGTATAGGCAACTCTTGCCCTATCTATCATCCGTCCAAAGCCAGTGGTAACCCATGTACTGAACCTAGAAAAATCACGAGCCATCGCGTCAATCACCTCTCGTTGCTCTATCAATCCTCGTAGTATCTCGTACACGTGCTCCTCTAATCTGGCCATCCTCTGAGGCATGGTCCTGGCGTGAGCTGCTAGTGGTGGAGGTACCTGCTGAGGTGTCTGCTAGGGTGCCAGATCAGCCTGGCCATCCTCATCAATAATCAAGGCATCCTCAGCATCATCAGGGGGACCAACCGCAGCATCGGGCTACCTCTCTGGTCCCATGGCCACCCAGGCCCAAGTATCATCAAACTGCGCACAAATCTGCAGTCTCACCAGCTCTGTCATATCAATAATAGGAAGCTCGGGGGTAATAACCGTCAATCCTCCTAGTATCTTAGTAGTCAGAAGTCCAAAATGCTCGGCCAATCGAGCTACAAACTACCCACCAGAAATATACCCCGCTCTTCCTCCCAGCAGCAAACAACCTCAAATACCTAGCCAATAAATAAGAAACGTTGACCGAGCCAACGTCCATCCCTCTCAGATAAAATAAATCTGTCACAGTCACCTTCTTAGGTGCCTGACTCCTCCCATCAATACTACAAGCTATCAACCGATGGCACAGCCTAAGAATCGAATCTCTGATCAAATTATATGATGGGTTATGCCAAGGAAATCTGCAGCAGATGAGATCCCCATCCAATAATCCCTCAGATCCCCCCTTATCAGGGATCTGTCTGGCGCTCTCGGCCCAGTAAACACCAAACCCAGCCATCTATATCTCCTCCTCCGTGTGTAATCCCAAGGCTAGGATGACCTGCCTCCAGCTCATATGCCTCCTAGCTCCACCCAACTAAAACTGTAGAGTCCTACAGGTGTCCAAATCAAGAATTGCCTAACCAAACCTAAACGTACTAAAGAACTCCAAAATAAGCTAATGAACCAACGGTCCCCTAATGTCAAGCATCCTCCTCATGGTGCTCCATCAACATCCTACCACTCAGTCCCTTGGCTATCAAATCTGGCAATCCCCCAAAATCAAATACCGGTACCCTGTGCACTTCTCTCCTATGAATCCTGGCTAATCTCCCCTCGAAATTGGCAATATCAGTATCGGGGTACTCTAAACCCTCATATCTAAGAAACCTGTGTCTCTGCTCATGTGGTAGAAGAGCCATATCTGCAAAATCAATCGAGGAAAGCACAAGAGTATAGAAATTTAAACATTCTGTTTCAGAGGGTGCATACGGCGTATTAAGTAAATGAATACGCCGTATAGGGATCAATAAGTCAATACGCCGTATTGATTTTAGTCAATACGGCGTACGGGTCTGTGATTTTAGGATCCTTTTTTACTCAATATACTGTATTCATTTTACTGAATACGCTGTATTGGTGTTTTAAAAATTGGGTAAAAATTTATCAATACGCCGTATCCATGCTGATGGATACGCCGTATTGGTCTGCAATTATAAAAATGATCAGGATTTCCCATGTTTTACCCATTTTATCCCGTTTCAAAACCTTTAAAACTCCTAGTCTAATTCAGGGTGGGTAAAGGAGTCCTAAAAAGTTCTCATTACGACAAAGCACAAACACCACAAAACCCTAATCCTAATTTTATTAGAAATTGAAATAGTAAATCGAAAAGAAAAGGGGAAGGATTGTTACCGTATGATTGAGATAAATAGAATGCAAATATGAATCAATATCAAGTGATTATCTCCAAGAACAAAGCGGTAAAGAGTGGGTGTGTGTGTGGTGAAAATAAGTGGTAAAAACTGATCCAGCGTATTGATTGGGTTTTTATACCCAAATTTATGATCAATATCAGATAAGTGATTATCTCAAGAATCGCTCAATGCGGTAAAGTGTGGGTTTGTGGTGTGTGTGTGGTGAAAATAAGTGGTAAAAACTGATCCAGCGTATTGATTGGGTTTTTATACCCAAATTCGATACGACGTATTGAGATGATTAAATACGTCGTATAGGCGAATTTTGTTGACTTTAGTCAACGCGTGTAAAAAAGAGTAGATACTCCGTATAGGTTTTATCCTAATACGCCGTATCCAACCTTGGAGACCAACTTTCCTAAAGTAAAGCAAAGAAAACGTACCTTGGCCTCCACAACATTTTTAAACAAACACCATCCTTATAATACCGTTTAGGTTTGAACGGAATGCCAAACAGTGCACACAAATTCTTAATGAGAAAGAACAACATTCTGTTTGCGTAATGTATCCAAATCACGATTCTTAAATTTAGGTTTATGACAAAATTTCCCAGTCTGAAATTTTTAGTGTTTTTATCATGACTTGTTTCAAAAACCGTAGTTGACCCATGTGTATATTCGTTACCCTCAAAAGACGGTATTATATCGATTTTACTGTCATCATTGTCTTTTCTAGATTTTAAATTATCGGGACGAATAATGTTGAAAGGGAATAGATCATTAAAGTACAAAACATTTTGTTCCTCCTCGTCATATTCAGACAATGATGTTTTATCATTTAAATCAAATTCATTGATATGTTGGGGGGTTTAAAATTGGTTCAGCTAATAAATCTGATTTAGACATTTTAGCATCATTGTAAACAATCGCTGGAAATTTGTTCTCAAAATCAGTAAAGAAGTCTAAATCATCAAAACAACTGATCGCAGGCTCAAGTGATGGAATTGAAGGCATGACTTTTTAATAATCGTTTTCCGAATCCATTTTCAAATCGTTGACAGAAATCATTTAATAAGAAAATGAGTTTTTGTCGAAAATATTGTGTAATCCTCATCATCGGATTCGTCAAATGATATTCTAAAGTCGATTTCATCGTTAACAGGAGTACTTACTTGAGATTTGAGCTGAAGTTCATCCTGAGGTACAACTGCATTGTTAATGACTATAGCTGGGAATTCAGCTTCCATAGAGCTAAGGTTGTGAAGATCGTCATCAACCCTGATCTTTCCATATGTAGCAGTTTGATAATTAAACACTTTCCTGCGTTTATGAGCTTTTTCTTCCTCGAGCCTGATGTATTCTTCCATAGTAAGGTTTGGATCGTCCATCCTGAAATAATCTTGCTAGAAAATTTTATTAAATAACCAATACGTCGTATTCAGTTAACTAAATACGCCGTATAGAATAAACAAACAAGCAGGAATTTAAACTACTCTAAATTACACTAATCCTAAGGGTTAGATCTAATCTAAACCTATGTCAGTCTAAATCCTAGTTCTAATGGGAAAAGGGGGTTTTCAGCCTGAGAGACTGGCATGGTTTGGTTGGTGACTACAATCAATTCAAGACACTGTTACCCACGCAAGCTAATAGACAAAAGATAAAAGAGCGGTCGAACCTTATATAAGAAAACTGTATTAACCATTATTAATCCGATTAGAACGTTGGTTTGTTTATTAAGTGCAATGATTTCTTCTCTCGAGGTGGCATATCATTCTTAAGACTTAGGCGTTACATCATCCTAAGACCTAGACACATTAATTCTGTCATAATTAAAGCATCAGCATAAAGCATCCTTAGTTTCTTATTATAATCTATCTTAGCGATTAAAGCAATGGTGATATTGTTAAACCCTAGCTCATAGAGACTTTACCCACTTACCGCTTAATGGCAATCTATACACTAGTAGTCCACTTGTCTAACTATCCAATGGAATCAGAACGTTATTTGTTGAATTATCTAGGTCACCTGCTAGTCAACACGATCAATAAACCATCGGCAATATCCAATTAACTAGTTAAGCCCAAAGCGTATCCTAGACACAGACTTAGAAGGACAATACTTGTGTAACTATTATTCTAGATGTATAAATTACTATATGGAGAGCTATCCCGGACTCTAGATCCGCTTGGTCCACTTTGCTAGATCCAGTTGAATGATAGGTCGCATACAAAAGCACGTAAACAAGTATAAATTGATAAACATAAACAAGCACTCAACGATAAATCAAGAAATCGATATAAAAAAATACCAAACATTCAGATCTTCATAATAATGGCTAATACCCGAAGGTATTAGCCTTCAAACGTCATAATAAATACAAGAGTAATAATTTAGCCAAGGTAAACTAACCGAGTTAACGAATGATACCAAAAAATGAACGATTACAAAAGTATATGGAATTACATGATGTCTCCTATGAAATTGAATACGTTGCTTGACCTCTTCTACTCTTTTTCTCCTCTGAAAATTGACTTTTGTGGTTTAGGTATCAAGAATATGATTTAGCACACTTAAAACTCGTTTTTGAGTTTTCTATTTATAAGGTCTGAAAGTCGGTTAGATACGGCGTATCCATGTATTGGATACAGCGTATTAGGGATTTCTTAGAGTAGGGACCACATTTGATATCTTCCAGCAGATTATATTGATTCCATATCTTGAATACGGCATATTGAGTCCTCTGGATACGGCGTATTGATCTTCATTCCTTTTGTGGTCTTTGGTGAGTGCAGGAACAGATACGCCGTATCTTCCTTGATGGATACGATGTATTGGTCTTCAGAATAGTAATCTTCAAAATATCTTCATTTAAGCTCCAGAATGCACGCCTTTTGCTAAGTTTCACCAATTACTCCATAATTACTGCAATTCTCAAATATAAACGATTAAGTAACAATTCTTCGCAATAACTATACAAAATGGGTTAATAACATGAGATAAATGATGTTATAAAATAGACGTTATTTGATGTCATCATGTAAACAAAAATGCTTCCCGGGAGACAACCCGGATTGTTATTTAATTTTATCGAGTCTGTTTTCCCAGACATCAATACAGCGTATCCGCTCCATACTATACGGCGTATTAATTCTCTGGACGTTATCAGTCTTTATTTTTTATTGCACTTTAAAAGCATTATTGTCATTTATGGCAATACGGCGTATTCATTAACTTGATACGGCGTATCCACCAGACTGACCCATATTTAGTTTGTTTTAGTTTAGTTTAAATTAACCGTAGATGCCAAGATAGGAATGCACGTTTTTCCTATTTTACACAGGACCTCGTAAATGAAATGTCGACGAATATTGGTGGAGAATTTACAAATCTGGAGATCTTGAAGTGTTGGAGTCTTGAAACTTCAAGGCGGATGTTCAACACACAATCTTGCTCATAAATGCAAATTGGAGAATCTACCAAGCAAATATCATGGGAGTTTCTTATTCTAATTCTTTTTAATTCCTATATTTAATGTTTTATATATACAACGAGGACGTTGTATAATTCAAGTGGGGGGATGGAATTAGAATGTTTACTTGTCCTATTTTTCACACTAAAATGCTTAAATTATGCTCAAATTTAAAAAAATTTCAAGCATACTTTTGTTAAAATTACATGTTACATAACCCGCACACAATAACCCTTGTTAGATATTATGAGAATTTAGCCTATCCGTTTCTAAATGTTTACCCAAATTCCACAAAATATGAGTGTGCTAGTAATGTAGTGGACTTTAGAACTTGGCTTGGTATATCACTCGAGACCACAATAATGAGTATTATGGATTTAATTGGAGTAACTTGTTTACATTGGTAAATTTTAGGATTACACCCAAATCGCCTTTCCATGTTGCTTATTAACTAACTACACCTGTTAGTTAACCTCCCGTTTAAACCCTTTGTTTACTCTTACTTTAAGAGTAAGATTCCCCTAGAGCAACCCGTAGAGTCAATCCTTTAGGAACTACACCAATTATTTGTTTCGTTACACCATTACACCTTAACCTACCCTGTTAGATTAAGTTTAATTTATAGTTGCTAGTTGCTTAAAGTGTAAAGTTTGTATTTCTCGAGTCTTGTATCATTTTCTATCTTTGGTGAGGTTGGAAATTTGCACATTGCAAATGGGAATGTATATTACTAGTCAAAACTCATGTGATTTTACTACCATCATAATTAATGGTGAGTTTGAAGAACGAAGGAACTATCGAAGGAATTATCCGGAATTATTATGATCATGAAGATGGTGAAACTACACTGAGATTTGAAGCATAGTTGTTTAAAAAATGAAAAAAATGAGAAAAATTGCAACACAAAAAGAAGGAAAGTTTGAAGATAATCGTTTCGCAACTACCGAAGGAATTACACGAAGGATCGATTATTCGTTGAAACGCAATAAAAATCAACGATGTAAAGTATTGTACGAAGTGGTAGATATCGCCACTTCCCTTGTAGAGTATGTAAAGTTTAGGATGATTAGGAAGTTGACCATTACGGGAACGCCAACTTAGGTTGTTGTTTTTGATCTATGACCAAGACGTTGTAAATAGTCATGTCCTTATCATGGTAACGGTCTGGAAAAAGTGTCTAGTAACTTGTATCTTAGTCTTAATCTATTTGTTTCTTGATTTTTATTTAACAACAATTTACTTCCCTCTCACCTAATGATTAGCCGCTGGTTTTACGCGGACGAGGATGTGATCGAGCATGCATGTCTATTCCGTTGTTACGGCCATGTATGCATGTCTCAGCTGCCTCATTGGTTTATGACTTTTGGTGAAAGTTAGAAGGTTCCTACCCTATATCATTCTTCATCCTAATCATTGGTTAAATTCTAATAAGGATGTGATTGAACACACGTGTCTATTCTATCATTATGGCCATGTATGTGTGCTTCAGCTGCCTTGTTGGAGTGGTACTTCTGGTGAAAGATTGTAGAATGATCAACCGTAATCCTTTCCATGCAAAAACCCATAATTACCTTTATAAACTTATTACTCTTTGGCTTTAGTGGTAGAGATGTGTATCCTTACCAAGCTTATGATAGAATACTCGTCACGATCGAGCAATTGAGCGATATAGTTACATGTTACCACATAGATTAGTTGAGTGATTTGAGTCTTTTCATCTTCCTATTTCGTGAGGTGTTTGGTTGTGTACTTGTAATAGATCAAATAAATGCTTTAAACGGAAAATATCCTTAGGGATACATTTTTATAAACTTCTAAAGGCTACTTGAGGACAAGTAGGATTCAAGTGGGGGGATATTTGATGACATCAAATAACGTCTATTTTATAGCATCATTTATACCATGTTATTAACCCATTTTGTATAATTATTGCAAAGAATTGTTACTTAATCGTTTACATTTGAGAATTGCAGAATTATGGAGTACTTGGTGAATATTAGCAAAAGGCACGCATTCTAGAGCTTAAATGAAGATATTTTGAAGATTATTGTTCTAAAGACCAATACGCCTTATCCATCAAGGAAGATACGGCGTATCCGTGCCTGCACTCACCAAAGACCACAAAGGAAACAAGCTCAATACGCCGTATCCAAAAGATGTCAATACGCCGTATCCAAAAGATGTCAATACGCCGTATCAAAGATGGAGTATGTGAATATTCTGGAAGATATCAAACGTGGTCTCTAATCCAAGAAATCCCTAATACGCCATATTCAATCCTTGGATACGCAGTATCGAACCGACTTCCAGACCCTATAAATACAAGACTCAAAAATGAGTTTTAAGTGTGCTAAATCATATTCTCTATACCTAAACCATAAAAGTCTCAGAGGAGAAAAAGAGCAGAAGAGGTCGAGCAACGCTATCAATTCCATAGGAGACATCGTGTAATTCCATATACGTTAGTAATCATTCAGTTTTTGGTATCATTCGTTAACTCAGGTAGTTTACCTTGGCTAAATAATTGCTTTTGTATTCATTATGACGTTTGAAGGCTAATACCTTCGGGTATTAGCCATTATTATGACTATCTAAATGTTTGGTATTTGTTTATCTCGATTTCTTGATTTATCGTTGAATGCTTGTTTATGTTTATCAGTTTATACTTGTTTACGCGCTTTTGTATGCGACCTATCATTCAACTTGGTCTAGTGATACGGACCAAGTAATCTAGAGTCTGGGATAGCTCTCCATATAGTAATTTATACATCTAGAATCATATGATCACAACAAAATACCTACTCCCACATTTACACTTCACTTAACTGTGAACACTAACAAATACAATCCTCTTTAAACAATCACTATAATCTACTCCCTTATACATCACAACACCCCCAACCCTAAATAAACCCAATTAAATAATTACCATATTACAACAATATAAAACCAAAACCCAAACTCTTACCTACTACAATACACTGTTATCACTTTAAACCAATCACCCCTATCAATACACCCTAATCTCTAAACTCACACTCCACAACTTCCATCAAACATATTCATCAAAACAACATCCCTCCCAACAATATACAACTTAAATTCCTCTACCCTCCACATAAAACTAAATAACATACCACCACTCTCTCATAACAAATATCCAAAAAACCCCCCCACAAACAACCATTCAACAAATTTTTAAACACTCTAAAACACACAACTTCTCTTTCTATCTTTAATAATGAAACTAGTTCAACTAGTTTTGGGTTTAATACTTTCCTCAAAATTGGATGTAAATCTAAGAGAGAGTGAGATAGTGTGTGGAGATGTGTAGTATTCTCTCACACCCTCTCTCTGATGAAATGCTAGGTGTCCTCTTGTGTCCTACTCACACGCTATTGATTAGATGATATCCCCCCTTCGCCTTGTTACAACGATTATCCTACCCCGTATGTCGTGTGTTGAGGATGTGTATCTTATATTGTATTATTGTTAGCTTCCACACCAACTGTGTAAGTTCCAAATTATTTAATATTTCTGTTGATTAGCTTGCGTGGGTAAAAGTGCCTTGAATTGATTATAGTCGTCGACCAACCTGTGCCAGTCTCTCAAGCTGAAAACCCCATTTTACCTGTTAGAATTAGGATTAGAACTAACATAGGTTTAGCATAGGTTTGACTTAGATTAGAATTAACATAGATTAGATAACCAAAATATAAATAAATTGATAGATTTAACCTCGCTTGAAGTGTTCGACACCCTACTTACCACAAATCTACCATCGACCGGGTACACTGCCCGTTAAAGTGTTGTTTTTGGTTAAGTCGGCAAAATATAAATTTAAAACTTGAAACATCAAAAATATACACCACACAACGACACATCACGTTCCTTGCATTGTCTTGTTGAGTATGATATAACCTTGTTCCTCTGCATTAGTATGCAATCCAATCCTGCGTTGGATAAACTAAGCTTCAACGTTTGTGATGCTTCTTCTTGTTATTACCCGAAAGAGATTCTTAACGTAGTTGCTCGGCACCATTAGTGGTTGAGATATTTTAAGAAGTTTAAATAGGTTTATGATTTTAGCCGTGTAACCTAGAATTCAGTGGGGTTCTGCAAGGGTATTCATGGCTTAAGATTCACAAGTATGGGAAGTCTTAATCGAAATGTGTACGGTACTATATAGGCATGTCGTCGATAAGTAGGTATGTTGTCGAAATGTGTACGGTAATAGATAGGTAATACATAGGTAATAGATAGGGAAGTCTTAACTGAATGTGGGAAGTCTCGAAGGTTGTCCACAAATCTTTGTTGTCTCACAAATAAGTAGGTATCAAACTTTGCTAGTAACGGTTTCTATACTCCGTTTCCCAATTCCATGAACGTATAAAAACGAGTGTATTTAGTCCTAAACGTTGACTTAAGGGTTTTCTCATAACGAACACTAAGGTGTCAGTCCCGTGATCAATGTCATTTGTTTGAAAGGAAGAAATGTTCAGCACCACTTAATTGGTCGACTAGAATATCAACTTGTTTGATTTATGATAATCAATGCACGTTCTTAATAAAGAGGGGCTGGAAAGTATTAGAGAGTTGGTGAGAGTGTTGAAGTGTTGAAATAGAGGAGCTCTTGTATTTCAGAAGGCATCAAATGGGTAAGGAAATCCCGCAATCAGTGTAGTTCCAAGAATTAAGCTTGTGCGAGATTCAACTGGCCGACGTAAGGAGATAGTCTTGATAGGTCTTCGAAATGTCTCGTGCCATCTAGAAAATCTTCGTATTTCTTCTCGTTTGTTTTTGTACTCGCAAGGTGTTTCAAATTTTCACCGGGTTCGCTCTCCATGAATCTTGTGCATGTCATCTTTCGACAAAGGAATTTTGGTAATCTTGTGCACACCTATGATCTTTTAGAACTGGAATTGATCTACCCCAGAGTCTCCTTCTAATTTAGGAAAGTTAGGTCTAGGTGATGGAGTTTGAGGTGCAAATCAACATGTTTTGAATGCCAAATGAACTTAAAAGATAAATCTTTGAATGAAAAAGAATGAACGAAAAATGATAAAGATGTCAAAAGTGACAAGAATATGACGAAGAAGAATCGAATGATAAGCAAAGGCAACAGTCAAAGTTGAAAAGTGAGAGGCTTATAAGAATACAAAAAGGGTGTTTCTCCTTTACTAGGATTGAAACCGGGTCAACTCATATGCTATCGGATTTCATTCATTGATTCTGGTATTGAAGTAGACATCACATACCCAGTGATGCAAATGCACAACCCTTCCCAGCCACTCAAGTACTTCTCAAAAAGTATTTATTTCATTCTCACGGAGATTAACGCATAATCTATTTACTTCTTATTCTGAGAATGTTGGTATTGAATAAAGGACATTCTGCTCCAGTCCTTGCTTATTAAAAGTGCACAAGAGTCTAGAGTCAAATTGATATTCAATGAAATATCTTTAGGACACAAAAGTATGTTTGTATTAAACATCAATAATATAAAACGGTACATAATTATATGTCTTCGTGACATTGCATGTCTTTGTGACATTGCCAGAACATTCTGGAGTGATACTATCAAATAGTATTCACAATGATTGAATGGAAATCCTACCAGTGCTAACGTCATGCCAACACTGAATGTAGGTCACTATTTGAAAATGATTATTTACTAATTCAAATACGTGTTATCTAGTAATCTATGTGATCTAGGTGTTATGTGTTTTTTCAGAATTTGTTTTCAAAAACACAACACGACATTTCTTTGATTTTATCATTGAAAAGTTGTTTTACACTAAGTTCACGAGATCAATGCTTCTTTTGATTTTATGTCATATTTCCACATCCTTATCATCAAGATATTGATTTGATCATATTTTCCAAATATTTTTCATTAGAGTTTTTTAAAGCATGATCTTATGATATATGAACTTCAAGGTTAATGTGGAAGATGGTTCTTACTCTGATAATTCTCCATTCATCTTCTACAACATACAACAACAACATCTACCTTTCACAAGCATGACATCTTTAACGAATCTTATAACATCGAAAGTTTCTTTCAACCTTCATGAGAATGATTGCAATCAAGTTTGTTGGTTTGAGAGAGCTTATGAGTTATTTTGGGTGAGTATGTTTGATGATAAAGGGATATTGTTTGATTCTTAGAGAGAAAAGTTATAATTTCAATTTCAATTTCATAGACTTCAAAGGATATTCTTCACCCGAAACTTATTTTTAAGCTTATATGGTCATGATGCTCATGATAGATCATAATCATCATGAGGGGGAGAATATATAAGCTTAGTGTTTGCCAATTATGAGGGGAGAAAATATATAAGTATACTTGGGGAGAAGATATAAGATTAGTATTTTCCATATACAAGAAAGGGGAGAAGGTATAAGCATGTAATTTAGGAGAAACTATGAGATACATTCAAGTATATATATAAAGGAAAGAAGATATAAGCAAGTGAATATGGGATAAATCAAGATAATGGGCAAAAAAATTAAAGATTAAGGAAATCATATTGATAAAAGTAGTTTGATTAAGAAGATAAGATTCGTATTCAAGATTGAGGTTACTTCATCAAGTGTTTTGAATAAGCTGTAGTGTTTCATTAATTTCAAAGATCAATTAGGATAGCCGGTTCGACATTTGCATGGAATTACTTCTCAAGAATATTGACATTTTCTTCAACAATCAAGATCACTACTTCAACAATCAAGAGATTGATATGTGATTGAGGGGGAGCTAAAAGAGTATAAAGATTCAAGGATAAAGTTAAGTGTTCAAGTCTTCTATAAAGAATTACTCAATCAATATCATCTGAGAATTGAGGAGATTATTGGAATCAAGATTATTCATCAACAACATTATGAGATTGAAATCAACTTTCAAGGTCAAGATTAAAGAGTTAAAGATAAAGATTTCATACAAGTTTTCAAAGAGTCAAGTTGCAAATGAAAATAAAGATTCGGATAGCTTTTGAGATTACTGATTTTGAGTTCAAAAGTAGAGTTGATACCTTCAAAGATAACAAAATATATCCTATCATATAGGGAGAGAAATTATATAGGGAGAGATATTGTCATACCTCATCTAAGGCGAAAACACAGGATGTAACTGAGAGGATCGTCATAATACACTGATATAATACAATAGAGAATTCACTAAATGAAAGGTTTACATAAAAGTGTCATGACGACTCCCGACACACGCGGAGACTTGTATCATGGATAGTCCGTACCACGACAACATAGTCACATAGACAGAGAAATCCAACAACCCAGGACAAGTACAAATAAACAAATAAACAAATAATCCAAATACTAATGCAATTACACGAGGGGTGAGTAACCTGGAAGGCTACATCCTAAGTCTCTCTAAGCAATGCAAGAAGACTCTAATCCTCCTTAGGCACAAAACTTGATTACCTGAAATGAATACTCAAAATGGTCAACATAAAGTTGGTGAGCTCGTAGGTTTAAGATGTAAACCCATTTGCTGTGCATATAGTTTAAATAGGACAATAGCGAGAAGACATGCATATATGGAATTTAGTATCGCCACACAATAACTATTCACATAATAACAAATCCCATAATAACAGATCACATAATATAATTCACACAATATAACTCAATAATATAACTCAATAGCATAACTTAATAACATAACTCAATAACGTAGGTGTATCCTCCCAAAGGTATACTGGGTACCCTACCTAGATATGATGGGCGTCTCTTCTCGAGATAATTTACTTCCACAATATTGGTATAAATCACACATATAGCAATATAAACTCACATAATGTCCAAAAGAATAGTTTAACACAACACAAAACATTTTTAAATAATGTTTGAGTAAACATAAGTAAAAGAGGGGCTACGAGGACTCACCTTAAGCGCAGCGGTGAATCGAAATAGATCAACAAATGAAATATGAGCTCGAATATCCTAACGTGACCTAGTTAAAGTATATTTCTTTAGATCCAAGCAATCTATAGTGAATGATGCACGTGCAAAGTTTATAACGTTCTCATCATCTGAACGTGTTTGCGTTTTAGTTAAATAAGTCAAAATGTGTACTCGTAAAAGTAAAATTTATAATCTCCGTGGCGCTTCTTGAATTACTTTACGCATTAAAACACTTAACGGACACACACTCTAAACTAAAACAAAAATCTTTCCAAGCCAACTAAAATAAGATACAAAAATTCTTATTCGGAATTTAAAAATTAAAATTGACACATATAAAAATGACAACGGAGTCGATACTTAATCTGGACGTTGAAAATTACGAGATGCTACAGCCTTCCCCCATTAAGGGAGTGTCGTCCTGGTGCTCAATTCGACTTATTCGCCATTTAATCATTCATAAATAAAAGAGGGCACTTACTCTTGAATGAAGTCTCACGTTCTCATGCAATGGGTTACGTGACGCACACACACATGGTTTAAAAATCCTTGGTGAAGAGTCATACTCGGCGTCAAATGGTAAATTTACCAACGGATGCGATAATTCACGCTAAATCAATATCATTAAAAAGAAACAGGGTAAGACCTCGAAAACGCTTCGGAGATCATGATAAGTGCTTAATTACACATATCTTTTACCTTCAAAAACGAGCTTAAATGACTAAAAACAGACAAAAACTGCCAAATATATGTTTGTTTTGCATTTGTATTGTGCAGGAAGTGGATATCATCAAAAAGACAGAAAACCAAGCCAAAATGACAAAACTGAGCATGGAATGGAAAAGACTGTGCAAAATCAAGGCCAAAGTCCAAAAATGACAAACCAAAAATGAAAACAAAGTCAGAGTCGCCGCTACTGTGAAGAAATCAGCAGACAACCGGACCGTAACTGAAGAATAACTATTGAATGCATCTAAACCCATCTGATGGCCCGAGAAAAGCCCAATAGAATAATTTATGAAGACTGTGAAGATATGAAGACTGTGAAGACCAAATGGGCCCTCAATCAATTACAACAGCCCATTTGTGTGCAATTGACAAAGACTGTGAAGACTTTGAAGGCCCAATCCTAGCCCAGTTACAGCCAATCTCAGCCATTGTACACACAAAACCCACTCCATAACCTTATTGGGCTTGAAAAAGCCCAATAACCAAACCCAAAGCCCAAAATCCTTTTTTATAAACCTTAGGGACTAGAATTGTCATTTTTAAAATAGGTTTTATAAAAGAAAAAAGGTTTAAACAAACACAAGGGCTGAAATTGCAAATTCCCAAAACCCTTCTTTATCCCTTTTAGTAATAAACAGCAGGGACCACTTTTGTAATTCACCAAAACTTCTTTTATTCTTTTTAGTTATAAACCACAAGGACCAATTCTGTCACTTTCCAAACTTGGTTTATAACTGAATTTCGGCTTAATAAAAAATGAAAAGAGAGCCAAAGTTGAGGGACTGTTTTTGCACCATCTCCAAACATTTCGTTTAAACCCTGCAACCCACCCCTGTCGAACCCACCTTACCCGCCAAAACCATACCACCCTTTCCCACGGTTTTCTTGCAATACCACTATCCCAAGTACCCTTACAGCTCACCCCTCACCTTTTCCCACCTTACCCTGCCCCTATAACCATTCCCACTTGGAAATCACTCAACCCCCCATCCATGGCTGAGAATGATGAAAGGCCAATGGAGGGCTAGGATTGCTTGGATTGCTTTCTACTCTCACAACAAGCACAGCCCATGAGCCAAGAAGGCTGAGAGACTTCTATAAAAGAGCCAAGACCAAGCCGAAGTCAAACACACCATTTTTTTTATGTTTTTAGTTTAAATTTAATTCCAAGTCTTTCTTTTAAGCATTTAAGTGTAATTCAGTTCATTTAAAAGTTTTATGTTGTAACATCTTCAGTTTTAATAAAAGTTAAGAGTTTTTGTGATATAGCCATTGTCAAGAATTTAAAATCTTATTTAAACCCTTTTAATCTGTTTAGACTTATATAAAAACGTGTAAAAGTTGTTAAACTCAGCTTATGAACTTGTTTCACCCTTTTATTTCTTTTAAAAAGCTAAAAAGAAGCAAAAGTTATACTTAAGGGGGTGTTTGGTTTAGACCCCAAAATGGGTCATATGGGGGTTGTAATGGGTTGTAACCACTCAGCCAACTTTGGCTGAGTGTGTGGAGTTTAATAAGCCACTTTGATCAATCTTTTTAGTGTAAAAATAAGTTTTTAAGTCTCCCTTGCTTTCTGTCAAAATTTTATAAGCCACAAATTGAGCTAAACCACTTAAGCTGTGTAGACAGCTTAAGCACGTCCTGTTTTAGCTTATTTGCTTATTTCCTGTTTAATTGTGTTTCGTTAAGGCTAACAGTACTCACCTTAACTTAACAGTACTAACTTATAACTAGCAGTACTAACTTTAAGTTAGTACTGGTAGTACTGTTGTTAGTACTGCTGAGTTTCCTTGCTTTTTGATGGCTTATGTTCTGAAAATAAGCTCATTTGCCACCCTTGTTCATCTGTTTGGGGTTGGTTTTAGGTAAAAAGCTCTTAAGAGTTTATTTGCATAAGCTCAAATAAGCCCTTAAGCCACTGTTTTACTTCTCCTGGTGCTGAGCACCAAATCTAGCCCCACATTTCTAGCTTATTTAACCTTAAGCTATAGGATCTTTTGGCTTTTTAACATAGCTTATAGGTAGGCCTCTTAGGTTTAGCAGCTTAAATCTCTTAGTTAGCTTCTTAGTATAGCTTAATTATAGGCTAAAAGTTCACTATTTCTGTTTTTTTTTAAAACTGTTAGAATAGCTTATTTTAATTTTAGCTTATCTCAGGGCTTATTTAGTGACCCTAGCTTAACATTAGGCCACCCTTGCCTTAGTAACTTATTCCTATAGTTTTCTAGCTTCTTTTGTAGCTTAAACTTCAAAGAAAAAGCAAATAAGCTCATAAGCTTAATAAGTTTCTGTCAGCCCAAAAGCTCACATTTTTAGCTTATTTAGTCCACTACAGCTTATACTCCTTTTATGAAAAATGTTCTCCTAAGTCCCCTTTACAACTTTGCTTCTTTAGCTTTTTGCTAATAAGCACTTTGGACCCTTCTTGTAATCGGGGTCCACTCTCATGGACCATTTGCGTAATTTTAATCTTCATAGTGATAACTGTTCAGTTCCCTTTGTTAGTAGCCTGTTACCAGTCCGTTTGTCCTTGTTTCTTTCACTTTAGTCCTCTAGTTAAACCAGAGGTTAGTTTATTTAGATTTAAATAATTAATTTAGGTTAAATATTAATTAGTTTAATTACCTTAATTATAAACAGTAAAATTTGGGCATTTTTATTAATTTTTTATGAATTGTTTAACTTCTTTCTTTATTTAATTTTTTAGTTTTTTAGAATTTTTATAACATTATTTTTTGTCTTTTTCATTTCTCAGTTTTAATTAGTTTTTAATCTTAAAAATTCATAAAAAATCCAAAATTAATAAAAAATATATTTCTTTTTTACAAAATTTTCTTTTGTCATTTTAGTGTCAGGAAAAATAAAAATTTAGTGGTAGCAAAATGTTTTTCTTAAATTTCAGTTTTAGACCCGTTTTACCGGGCGTTTTACCGTTTCTTTTCGTTTTACATTCAAACGACCTCCGTTTTAGTTCTAGTTTTCTTTATTTTTCAAGTTAAGTTAATTAGAATTTAATTTTGATTTTTAATTTAATTTAGCATTTATTTTCTTAATTTTTAATATTTAGGATTTCCCTATAACTAATTTTGTTTCCCGTAGTTTTTAAGATCCCTATTTCCTATATTTGTTTCCCGTAGATTAAATTAGATTTTATTTAATTTTAGCTATATCAGTGTTCCCATCATATATTCTCCATCATTCAATTTCTCATCAAACCAGGATAAATTTCAATTGCAGCCTCGTTAGGACATACGACCCGGGAATATCTCTTTCGGAATCTTTTTATTATTGATTTGATTCTTATATATTTAATCTCTTTGTGTAGCTTTTGACCTTTTCCCTTGGTTAAGGGCATTCGGTTAGAATTTGCATTTGAGTTATTATATATATATACCGTCAACGAATCAACATCCCACGAACGTACCAAGACCGCTAGTGCTCTTTTGATCCACATAATCTCCCGCATGATCAGAGTCAGCATATACTATGGTTTCTATGTTGGTCCCTTTAGGATACCATAATCCTAAGTGCGTAGTGCCTTTAATGTATTGGAAGATACGCTTAACCGCTTTAAGGTGAGAGGTTTTAGGAGCTTCTTGGAAGCGGGCATAAAGGCAGACACTAAACATGATATCGAGCCTACTTGCCGTTAGGTATAATAAACTACTTATCATGCCTTGATACTTGGTACTATCTACCGACTCACACTCTTTATCTTTTATGAGTTTAGTATCGGAGAACATGGGGGTTTTCATTGGTTTAGAATCTTCTAGACCAAATTTCTTAAGCATTTCTTTAATATACCAGTTAAGTTCACCCATCATGCTCATCTCGAACTCGTCATGCATGATTTTGGCAAATTCATCACACATGTCTTGACAAGTCAAACCGAATATAATGTCATCGACGTATATTTGAACAATGATGAGATTTGAACTTTTCTTCTTAGTAAAAAGAGTGTTATCTACAATTCCCATTTTATATTCATGTTTAATAAGGAAGGCTTTTAATCTATCATACCAAGCTTTGGGTGCTTGTTTAAGACCATATAAAGCTTTCTTTAATTTATAAACATGATCTGGTTTTTTGAAATCAATGAATCCCGGAGGTTGTGCCACGTATACCTCCTCATTGATAAAACCATTTAGGAATGCACTTTTTACATCCATTTGGAATAATTTAAAATCTAAGGCGCAAGAATAGGCTAATAATATCCTAATAGATTCAATTCTAGCAACCGGGGCATAAGTTTCATCATAATCGATGCCCTCTTGTTGGTTGTAGCCTTGAGAAACTAACCTAGCCTTGAGAAACTAACCCAGCCTTATTTCAAGAAACAATACCGTTCTCGTCTAACTTATTTCTAAATACCCACTTAGTTCCTATAATTGTCATATTCTTAGGTTTTGGAACTAAC
>BQNB010028575.1:13517-54213 GCA_026074375.1 Tanacetum coccineum
ATATATGTACACACACACACACACACACATATATATATATATATATATATATATATATACACACACACACACATATATATATGTATATTTGTAGGGTTTATGGAGTAGAAGTCGACTGCAGATTAAGGGGAGGAGGGAGTCGAATTTTTAGGAGAAAGTTTAGGAGAAAAATACTGAATGTGATACCATATTGGAAGGCTAATTTGATTCCTTGATTAAATTCACAAAACAATCGACATATATAGTTTTACAGGGATAAGGCTTTGAGCTAAAGACAACTAATCATATTAAAATTGCAACTAATTATGACTAATCATTCCAAACATAAGAGGCCTAATTCTGGAAAGAAACCAATCAAATATATGTCGACTAATAGTTATTATTGTTTTGTTTGTGTCTAGACTAGGTAAATATCGTTGGTCGTGCTAAGCACGGCCTAAGATGGTTCATGTTTATTTTCTAAGGTTCGGCAAGTATATTACAAGAAACTTAGCTTCCAAAAGAAATATGTTTGCAAATCCAATGATGAGAAAAAACTTAAGGTCTTGTGATAGTAAGTCTTTCATTGCAAGATATCTCTCATTCTAAATACCCTTGAGGTTTTAGTCACTAATGTACTTATTTCAGATACAAATTAGCTACTAAAACATGGGATTGTCATTTAAGTTGGAGGTAATTTTTTTACAAAAATATACCTCTTCTCACGTCTAGCAAAAACAACGGCCAATAAACATCCCGCAGCGGAGCGTAGGTAGACACGCTCGTTAGTTATCATATTGGTATAATGATATCTCCATTTTTTAAACTCAACAACTCATTATATACGTATCATTTTGTTATTTCAAGAAATACAAATAGTGTTCCCATCAACAATGACACAATGGCGTCAACACAGATCTATTCAAGACTTTTCAACAATAAATTATTTGTTGGATCAAAAAACACAATTTTGTTTTGTCGATGTAAAGATCTACAAATACATATGTGGGATATGTATCCATATATGAGTCAAGCATTTTTTTTTATCCATTTTGATAAAGACACAACCTCAATTTTTTTTGAACATCGCAACCTTAATTTGGATCTGCAAAATACGAACACAACTTGGGATTGAAAATGTTTTGTGATTTTGTGTGTCATGTGGAGCTCACGTGTTTTGGATTTTGATTCGCTTGTTATTATAGTATATATATAAATTAAGCAAATCAGTAAATCACTCTTGTGAAAGAGTAATAAGCTAATCACTAATAAAATATATTTTCGGAAAGTATTGATGAGAAAATTTCCCTTAGGAAAGGATAAAGTTCAAATCGTTCCTGAGTCGTTTACCCAACGAAGCGTGAATATTGAAAATCTTGTTTTCGGTTCGTGATCGCGTGCTTGAATATTCGATATTTTAGATTTTGGATTCTAAAACTAATAACGCAAAGGAAAAGCATATAAAGGCACGCTAATCTAGGAATTAAGGCAATTTAAAAATCTAACGACATTTAAAAACAATTAAAAACTAATTAATAACTAAAATTTACTAACTAATTAACTAAAAATGACAAATTAAAACTCTAAAAACTCAAAATACAAATTTATTAAACTAAAATGTATTAAACAAATTTTAAAAAAAACAAAAATTATTTTTTTGAATTTTTAAACTAATTAAAACTATTTTTAAAACTAAATAGGACTAAAAATTAAACTAAAAATACTAAACTTAATCCTAAAATTTTGAGAAAATTTATAAAAATACTAGATACTATTCTTAAGGTTTACAATGAAAAATGGTTCAAAAAGCTATAGCCAATAAGCTGTTAAAAATGTGATAAGCTAAATAAGCTTAAAACTAAAACAAGTATTAGAAATAAATGGTACAAAGCTTTAATGAAAAAGACCCAAGGGCGTAGTGTTAAGGTGTGTGTGTGTGTTGAGAGGGAGGTCACAGGTTCGAGTCCTGTGACTATCCCTTTTTGCAAAACATTTTTTTATTTCTTTTTGAAAAAGCTAAAGATAAGGCAAGAATAAGCAAACTTAATGAAGGGCTTAAAACTAGAACTTATTATTAAGCTAGAAAAAGCACAATCAAAAGGTGACAGTTTGGTTTATTTAAGACTTTTAGACATTTAACTAAAACTGTTTGGACTTTTGGACTCAATAAGCTAATAGAAAACCAATAAGCAGAAAACAGACCTAGTCCTAGACTTAATAAGCACCAAGTATTAAAAATAAGCAAGTAGAATAAGCTGAAAATCAATTAAAATGCATAAAGACAGTTGACACAAAATTACTTTTAAAAGGACTTTTATTACTATTTTAAGCTAAGATTCAGAACTAATAAGCTATAAGAATAAGCTAAAAAGTAAAGACAGATAAAGAACTGGACTTATATAACACAAATAAGCTAAACTTAAGAAAAATAGTTTAGGAAATAAGCTAGAAGAAGACTAATGAAATAACAGTTAACTCTACTTGTTTTTGGCTTTTTGAAAATAAATGACTACTTGTTGCTTAAAATTAAGACTCAAAAGCTATTTTAACACCCTAAAAATTTGAAACGTATCAAAGTCATACTACAATAAGCTAAAATTAATCAAAATCAATCAAAGTTAAGCTAGATTTCTACCATAATTGATCTGCAAAATGAGACTTTTTAAGAACAAACCAAAAACTACCACTACTTGACTGTTTTTAGCCTAAGATGTTTAAAATGCATTCCTAATTACTAATGAACCAAAACAGATTTATAATTATGCCAGAGGAACCAGTTTTAAGCACAAAAACAACTCCTTAAATAGACTATAAAAGAATTCAACAAATAAGCAGTTTAAAACACTTATAAACTGGCAGACTTAAGATTTTGATAAAACCTACTACAAAACTTAACACTAACTATTATGAGCTTATGAAAACTAATATTTAGACCTAATTTGAGCTTATGAAATCCATTTTGATGACTAAAATAGCCTGTACATATCTTTCCTATATCTAAATTACTTAACCCAAACACCCCTTTAAAACATGAAATTTCAATTTTAAACTAAGACAGATCAAAATAAGCTACAAAATGCTAAAGCAGGTTAAGAACTATGATTACTGTAGACAAATAAGCAAAAGCCTTAGGAGAAAAAGCACTAGATAATAAGCTAGACTAATACTATAAACTGAATTCAATAAGCTAATACAAGACTAAATAACCACAAATAAGCAGAAATAAGCAGTTTAATAAGCTGACTAAGAAATTAAACTAAAATAGTAAAAGTAAACATCCCTAGTCCTTTGCTCTAAACAAAGACTTAAAACTGCTCTTAAGAGCTTATCTACAAGCTCCAGCTTATTTTTATAAGCTGGTATAATCCCATAAGCCCATCCATTTCTGGCTTATCATCCTTAACATGAGCTTAAACTGACTTTGAGGTTATTTAAGTTACAAGGCTTATTCAGTTAAGCTATAAGAAAGCTTAACTGAATAAGTATTAGCTTTTTAGGTAATAAGAGCTTATTGCTTATTCAAGTGAAAACCAAACACATTTTGAACAAATTGCATAAAAGTAAAACATTAACTCAATACACAATTAAAAGGAAAACTGAAATTTTATTAATGTTAAAAGAGGTTACAAGCTTTTAAAATGAAAATACAATAAGGAAAATTATAATAAGCTGAAATTTAAGCTAAATTTATACTAAAAGCTACATATCTCTAACTGTGTGAATGCCTCTATTTATAGCAGGAAGAGGAAGGTTCTAGGCCATGAAGATCGTTCTTCAGCTTCAATCCAAGCCCTTGAATCATAACAAACTTCCATCCATCCATTTTGAGCCCTTAGATTGCCTCCACGTATTTTCAGCCAATAGGAAGCCTCAGAATTGCCAACGTGGCATGGGTATGATGTCAGAGGTGCCACGTTGGCCTTCTAGATGGTATAGGAGCGTAGGAGGGAAGGGTTTTACCATGTGTTAATCGTTGTGTGTAAAAAACGAGGGAAGAGAGACGATAAATAGTAAATTTGACCATGTATTTATTCCTTTGACTTAGACCGGGTATGGATTAGGCTTATTTCTTTGGGCTTGAACAGGACTAGGTATAAATTGGACTGGATTTGGAAATTTGGACAAGGCTTTTATTTTGGCAAAAGTGGTTAGTATAATTCAAATGTTAATGGGCTGACTAGGCGCATTAGACGGGTACGGGTTGGCCATTAAAGATGAATACACTCTCGGTTTCTCACGCCTTCAATCTCTGTGCCATTTTTGTCCATTCGCGAGCTTTTATTTTTGTCCTTTTGTGAATATCATTTACCTATACAACACTATTAACAAAATAGACAAATACAATGTATTTTCTATTTGTTTTTGGTCATTTAAGCTAATTTTAATAAAGAAAATTGATATGTGATTAAACACATATAAAAAATCCCTCATACTACGCTATTGTCGTGTGTCTCACGCACTGTTCAGAAATACACACATAGAAAAAAAAAATTTCAACCCCTGTAAGATAAACAACTCGAAAAGTAAGATAAGTGTTCATCTAAGGGATTAAGAAGAGTATCCACTAGTTTTGAAATGCCCCGTTTTACATTTCTATATATATATCTATATTATATATATATATAACTATTATATAAATATATATATCATATATATATATATATACTATATATTATTATATATATATATATATATTATATATATAGTTATATAGATATATAGCTATATATATAATATATATATATATACTAAGAGACTGTTTGACTTTCATTATTTAATCATAACTTTTAGGATCACAGAACAAGAAACACTTTTTAAAGAAGTGCGCACACTAAAGATAAATTCATCATCCTCGATTTTTCACCTCCCCAAACCAAGCTTAATAAACGGAAAATCATTGTTAAATACAAAGTTAGATGCTAACATACTCACAAATGCAAATTTGTACGCCATAGCTTCTTTGTTTCTCCCTTATTCCTAAATCCTCTAAAGATTTTATTTTTATTATTGGTGACAAATAATTTATGTCCTTATTCATATAAAGTAAACCCGGTTTAGGAACTTATAAGTAGAGGTTTGGAATCCTTTCCTAAAGAGATGATATGGTATGAGAATAAGGTCCCACATTAGTTTAAATTCGCATGATTAGGGGTTATCCTATATATTTCATCTGAAACAAACTAACTAGGTCTAAAGACGGAGGCATTATTTAGATAAACCTGGCTCGGACGCGCAATTTGGCTTTATTATTATTATTATTATTATTATTATTATTATTATTATTGCAACATTATTATCCCCCGGTCCTTTAAACAACTGCCACATCGGTATGCGAGCCGACCATGGTCTAGGAGTCTTATTTCGACCAGGAGATCCTCGACCTTTTTGAAAACTGCCACATCGGTATGCGAGCCGACCATGGTGCAGTAAACTTTTATCAGTCCGCCGGATTTTATTAGTTTCTTATTACCTCACACTCCGGGAAAAAAAAACTACCACATCGGTATGCGAGCCGAACATGGTCTAGTGGTCTTATTTCGGCTTCGGTTTATTACATAATTATTATTATTATAGCCAAATTTTAAGTCTTGTGGTCTTTTAACTACCTAGATAATGATAGCGAGCCATCAGGAATCGGTAGCCTATTTCCCCACAACATTGATAAAACCTTGATGTGTACCTTACTTTCACCAGAAGGAATCTCTACGAAGGGATCTAAACTAAGAATCGCAAAAACCAAAGTAACTTTATTTATTTAACAATTATATAACGTTTATTAAACTGGTGGGAGCAAAAAGCCACAATTAACTTATATGAGCTCTAAAGAGATCTAAACTACTCATGAATTGATCGAACCTTATATTCAACTCTATCATTTTCGTTCTTTGCAAATTTAAAAATCTTTAATAAAAAATCGTGAGTGCTTTGTCTCTAATAAAAACAAACTTTGCATATTTAAAGTCTATTATGGAAACTTGCAAACTCTTGGTTCTTTCAAGCTAAAATTCGCGTTTTAAAGCTGCTTGTATAAAAGACTAGCAAAAGTTTTCATTTATATAGGTTAAGGGGCAAGCTAGAGCGCAACATGCTCGATCAAATCAAAATTTATTCTTATTCTCACCATCAAAAAGTCAACATTTGTGTCAAAACACTTATTTTATTTTTGAAATTTTTTTAATTTGGCATATAAAATACACGTATTTTCTACGTAAAAAACAGGGTTACGTGAAGACAAAGCAGAAATTGCAGTAAGATCAAATCGATGAAGATACCCCCATACTAGGAAACTAAAACATTGTAAGACAATGCGGGATTGCCACCCCAATACTAAAATTAATGCATAATCCTAATATAAAGGGGTCTCTATGTAAATTTAAAGTCGTTTATTAATTATGCTAATAGATTAACATTAGTCAATAAGATCTAGGATATTGGATTCCCATATATAAGCATGCTAAGGATTGAAGCTCGAGTGAACGATTGACAAAACCACGAGCACGAGTGTCTTCATAATCCGGGGGTATCCTGAACATAAAACACAAGCCACGAAACATGAGAAAAAGAAAGAGGCGAGCCTTCCTCAGCGTCCCACTTATTAGATAAAAAAAGCTAAAAGAAGATAAAAACATGGGTTGCCTCCCAATAAGCGCTTGTTTTTGTACGAGTCTCTAGCTTGACTTTCCCCGAATTCCTTTGTCCTTGGGGCAGAAACAGAAGAATGGAAAAATCATCATTGGACTTCCATATGCCGCCGGCTCTAAGGAATAGAAACTATAAGCGGAGATGTTGGGGTCAAAAATGGTGTTCTCACTCCCGGAGGAGAGAAAAAGAAGAGAATTCATAGGATAGGTATGAAAAGGAAGAAAGATTTTGAAAATAAATGTGAGGGAAAGATAATGGCGAGAGTCTCAACGGTAAAACTCACACTTGCCTTTAACCTTTAAATTATCAATATTAGGTTCATCATTTAAGCTTTTTGGGTCATGATCTAAAAACACCTCTGGAGGGAGATTAGGGATAGTGTTATTAATAAGCAAACTCTTAAGATAGATTATATCTCCCTCTAAATCATGATAACCGTCCTTAATATCCGTAGAAACATCCGCATCGATCTCATCATTCTGCCTCCATAGGTCGAACGCAATCATCTCATATTAACTATTTATAAGTGTTTCTTGTTCCGTGATCCTAAAAGTTATAATTAAATAATAAAAGTCGAACATGTTGTCACTTGTGTAAAAATAAAAAATATATATATAATAAATGGTAAAACGAGGCGTTTCAAAACTAGTGATTTCTTAATCCCCTTAGATGAACACTTGGCTACTTTTCGAGGTAATTAGTTTAGGGGTTGAAATTTTTGGTTCTCTAAGCGTGTATTTATATCATTGCGTGAAGGCACGACAATAGCATAGTATGGGGGATTTTGATATGTGTTTAATCATATATCATTTTTCTTTATAAAATTCAAGCTTTAATGACAAAAACAAATAGAAAATACATTGTATTTGTCTGTTTTGTTAATAGTGTTGTGCAGGTTACGGATATTCACAAAAAGACAAAAACAAAGCCAAAAAGGACAAAACCGAGCAAAGGATTAGAAGATTGTGAGAAAATGAAGTCGAGGACATATACATCCTTAATGGGCCAACCCGTACCCATTTATTAGGCCGAGTCAGCCCATAAATACTCAAACTATATAAATAAAAATCCAAGTCCTATCCACTATGCAATCAAACCAATCCAGCCCAAGCCTAAAAGGAATAACCCAAGCCCAATCCCTGATCCAAGTCAACATATTAAATATAACGCGCCCAAAAACTACTATTCATCTCCCTCTTTAATTTTACACAGGGTACGGGTAAATCAATTCCACCCTCTTCACACGCCCTTCGAATACATCTAGAAGGCCAACGTGGCAAGTAATACATCATTCACTGACACTTTGGCAATCCCAATGTGTCATATTTCCTAATGAGACGTGGAGGATTATCCAAGGGTGCAAAACAATGGATGAGAGTTTGTTATGATTGAAGGGTCAAGATTGAAGCAAACGGATGCTCCCCATGGCTTAGAACCTTCCCCGCCAGCTATAAATAGAGGTTGGAAATCACACAGTTATCATCTAGTTTTTTGTGTGTTTTTAGCTTAAATTTTAGCTTATTGTATTTTCTTATTGTATTTCATTTCAAAAGCATTGTAACCTCTTTTCAATTAATAAAATTTCAGTTTACCTTTAAATTGTGCTTTGAATTTATGTTTTTTACTATTATGCAAATTTGTCTAAAATGTGTTTTTTGATATTACCTAATAAGCTCAATAAGCTCTCACTACTTTAAAAAGCTAATACATATTTACTTAAGCTTTCTTATACCTTAACTGAATAAGCCTTGTTACTTAAATCACCTCAAAATCAGTTTAAGCCTAAAAGTGGATGATAAGCCAGAAATGGATGGGCTTATGGGACTGTACCAGCTTATGAAAATAAGCTGGAGCTTGTAGATTAGCTCTTAAAGCAATTATAGTCCTTGTTTTGAGCAAAGGACAATGGTATGTTCACTTTTACTCCTTTTAGCTTAATTTCTGTTTTAGCTTATTAATTTGCTTAATCTTTTCTTATTGTTGCTTAAATGTGCTTAATATGCTTAACAATAGCTTAATGTGTTTAGTTTACAGTTTAGAATAGCTTGATTTGAGTTTTGAATAGAATCTGTCCATTTTAGTTAAAACTGCTTATTAGTGTAGCTTAATATATAGTGCTTATTTTTACTAAGTTTTTGCTTATTTTTCTTTAATAATCATAGTTTTTAATCTGTTTTCTTAAATTAGTGCTTAATTAGGTCTGTCTTATCTTAAAATTATTTATCTAGTTTTTAAAGGGGTGTTTGGGTTAAGTAGTTTAAATATGGTGAAATAGGTTACAATCTATTTTTGGTATTCAAATCAGATTTCATAAGCTCTTATTAAGTCTAAAATCTAGTTTTCATAAGCTTAAAATTAGTTTTTTAAGTTTTTAAGTTTTTTATTCAAAAATCTAAATCACCCCTCCCTTAAGTTCGAGTGTTTTTTTTTTCTAAAACTGCTATTTAGTGAGATTCTTCTTAAGGTATGTTTTTAATGCTCAAATCTGGTTTCTAGTGCATCAATATGCATCTGTTTTAAGTTCAAAGACTTTGGAAAAACCTTTTTAAGTCTTTTAGATCAAAAACAGTCAAGTATTGGTGGTTTAAGAAATGTTCTTAAAAGTCAGGATTTGCAGATCAATTGTGGTTAAAATCTAGCCTTACTTTGAATAATTTTGATTGTGTTTAGCTTATTGTAGTCTATGTTTAATATGTTTCAAGTTTTTATTGTGTCAAAATCCTTTTTGAGTCTTTAATCTAAGCTGCAAATATTCATTCTATCTCAAAAAGTTCAAAAATAAAGTAGTGTAATCTTTCTAGCTTTAAAAGTCAGGATTTGCAGATCAATTGTAGTTAAAATCTAGCCTTACTTTGAATAATTTTGATTGTGTTTAGCTTATTGTAGTCTATGTTTAATCTGTTTCAAGTTTTTATTGTGTCAAAATCCTTTTTGAGTCTTTAATCTTAGCTGCAAATATTTATTCTATCTCAAAAAGTTCAAAAATAAAGTAGTGTAATCCGTCATCTGTCATTTTTAGGTTATTTCCTTAGCTAATTTGCTTATTTGAGTTGTTTAAGTCTAGATCAAAATCTGTTTTCAGTTTTTTTAGCTATTTCTCATTGCTTATTAGTCTTAAACCTTAGCTTAAACTTTGGTATAAATCCTTTAAATCATATTTTTAGTCCACTGTCTTGATGCCTTTTACTGTTTTTTAGCTTATTGGATTTGTTTATTTCTAGTCATAGGTCTAGGTCTATTTCAAGCTTCTTAGTTATTCTTATTGCTAATTGAGTCTCAAAAAGCCAAACAGTTTTAACTAAATCAAACTAGACTTAATTAGCATATTGTAGCTTTTAAATTGATCTAATCTAGCTTATTAATAAGTTTTGGATTTAAGTCTTTTATTAATATTGCTTAATCTTTAGCTGTTTCCAAAAGAAAAAAAATGTTTTTACAAAAAAGGTAGGTCACAGGACTCGAACATGTGACCTCCCCCTCAACACACACACACCTTAATACTGCGCCCTTGGGACTTTTTCATTCTTATGTTGTCTCATTTAATTCTTATACAAGTTTAGCTTTGAGTTTATTTAGCTTATCAGAATTTTCACAGCTTATTGGTAGAAGCTTTTTGATTCGTTTTTCTTTCTAAACCTCAGAAATAGAGTCTAGTATTTTTAGAAATTTTCTCAAATTTTTAGGATTAAGTTTAGTATTTTTAGTTTAATTTTTAGTCTTATTTAGTTTTAAAATAGTTTAAAAAAAATATTTTCTGTCATTTAAAAAATAGTTTTATGCATTTTAGTTTAAGAATTTTGCATTTTGAGTTTTAAGAGTTTTATTTTGTCTTATTTGATTAATTAGTTTGTTTTAAATTATTAATTGCTTTAAATGTCGTTAAGATTTTTAGATTGCCTTAATTCCTAGATTAGCTTGCCTTTATTTGTTTTCACTTTGCGTAATTAGACTTAGAATCCAAAATCCAAAATATTGAATATTCAAGCACGCGATCACGAATCGAAACAAGATTTTTAATATTCACGCTTCATTGGGAAAACGACTCGGGAATGATTTAAACTTTATCCTTTCCTAAGGGTAATTACTAATAAAATATATTTCCGAAAAGTATTGATGAGAAAATTACCCTTAGGAAGGATAAAGTTCAAATCGATTCCCCGATCTTTTTCTCCAACAAAGCGTGAATATTGAAATCTGTTTTGGTTCGTGATCAGACGTGCTTTGAATAATCACAATATTTATGGAATTTTGGATTCTATGTCTAATTACGCAAAGGAAAAGCAAATAAAGGAACGTAAATCTAGGAATTAAGGCAATTTAAAAATCATAACGACATTTAAAGCAATTAACAATTTAAAACATACTAATTAACCAAATAAGACAAAATAAAACTCTTAAAACTCAAAATGCAAATTTCTTGAACTAAATGCATAAAAACTATTTTTTAAATGACAGAAAATATTTTTTTATATTTTTGAACTATTTAAAACTATTTTTAAAACTAATTAAGACTGAAAATTAAACTAAAAATACTAAACTTAATCCTAAAAATTTGAGAAAATTTCTAAAAACACTAGACTCTATTTATGAGGTTTACAAAGAAAAACGAATCAAAAAGCTTCTACCAATAACCTGTGAAAATTTTGATAAGCTAAATAAGCTCAAAGCTAAACTTGTATAAGAATTAAATGAGACAACATAAGAACAAAAAAGTCCCAAGGGCGCAGCGTTAAGGTGTGTGTGTGTTTAGGGGGAGGTCAGAGGTTCGAGTCCTGTGACCTACCTTTTTGTAAAAACATTTTTTTTCTTTTTAAAACAGCTAAAGATTAAGCAAAAATAAGCAATATGAATAAAAGACTTAAATCCAAAACTTATTAATCCGCTAGATTAGATCAATTTAAAAGCTACAGTTTCCTAATTAAGTCTAGCTTGATTTAGTTAAAACTGTTTGGCTTTTTGAGACTCAATTAGCAATAAGAAAAACTAATAAGCTTGAAACAGACCTAGACCTAGACCTAATAAGCACTATTGACTAGAAATAAGCAAATCCAATAAGCTAAAAAAACAGTAAAAGGCATCAAGACAGTGGACTAAAAAGAGGATTTAAAGGATTTATACCAAAGTTTAAGCTAAGATTTAGGACTAATAAGCAATGAGAAAAAGCTAAAAAACTGAAAACAGATTTAGATCTAGACTTAAACAACTCAAATAAGCTGGAAATAAACAAATGAGCTAAGGAAATAAGCTAGAAATGACAGATTACACTACTTTATTTTTGAACTTTTTAAGATAGAATGAATATTTGCAGCTAAGATTAAAGACTCAAAAAGGATTTTGACACAAACATAGACTACAATAAGCTAAACACATATAAAAAAAATTACCACGTTATTTAAATAGACATGGTTCAAACATTGGTTTTTGCCACTTGTGTGACCAAATATATGGAACTAGTACGTCACAACAATGCTTACTGGACATGACTTATACACGAATGACTTTAAAGTGATAAAGAGTAAATGAACTATGTTTGGGTTGTAAACTATCCGTTTTAACAATACTTACCGAGCGTGACTTATCACCTGACTCTTATTCATGAAGAGACACATAACACTCCATTTATACTCTTTAGCTTTCGATTTTTTACAAAGCAATTTTTGAGACTCAGTTGGTATCCTAAACAAGAGTTGTTTTTCATGTATTTATCAAGAGTAAAAAGCAAGAAAGGTCGAAAGGTGTTGTGTTGTGACAAAAATGGCAATTATTGCTATTACACAATCAATGTTGCTTTAAAAAGTCCTTCATCAAGTTTAATCATTAGCCTTACTGTAATGATTATATTTTTGTAAATACTATTAATTAGTTTTTCTATTAATACATTGGCTCATAACAATTTATACTATGTTACATCATATTTATTCTTTTGCTAAATTAATGTTTCACAATATTGTCTTATAAACTCTCTTGCTAATTACAGTTATTTGTCTACATTACATCTCCAACAATACCTTAAAACTCCCCGCTCAATGGGCGGGCCTTGAAAATATACACACAAGATGACTGATAGAAAATGATAAAAATTTGTCATATAATAAGATCTTATCTAAATGTCAAAGTTAAAAATAACTAAAACAGAAAAAATATTTAGCTGAATTTTTTTACTAGAAATTGACAAGTGTTAATCCTATTGTTTGGTTTAGTAGTAGCTTATAGATAAATAGATTAGACCTAGTACTACTTAGCTATTAAAAAAAATACTTCATTACACTAGAAATGATATAATACAAGGAGTTTAAGATGTGAAACGTACCCATCACCTATTTGGAAACGTCTGGCGGATCGAATGTATTGCGGGGCTATGCCAGCTCGAAAGGCGATCTCATCTTAGGCAGGGTAGCGATAGCGCTCACCTAATGTTTAAGTCCAGCACCCCAAACTTCTCCAGGGCAAAGATCTACATAGCGATATATGTGAATCTAACACCCAAGGAGACCTCTGTGATACCAGGAACTGCTAATTGTAGTGCTAATAAACCAATGAGTAGTATCCATTCTTGTGTGTAGGGCCTCCTTCCACTGTTAACAAAGCGCTCCAAATTAAAGTAAGTTTCATCTGTAGTGTTTGCTTGACGTCTTGCTTCAAATCCATGCCGGAAGACAAATTCATAGGAGGCTCTATCATATCGAAACACATGATGACGGATATCAAAATCTCCATCACTGTTTCTGTACTCGAGAGCTAAAGGTGAAGCAACCGTGCACCTGAGTATATAGAAGATGTGCCAAGAAAATTCATGCAGTAATTATATGTAATATATATAGATTACATATACATATAAAAATAATAACACATTTAATTTATACCTAACATTGAAATAATATATAGACCATATATTATTTCAATGTCAGGTATAAATTAATTGTGTTATTATTTTTATATGTATATGTAATCTATATATATTACATACCAATTACTGCATGAATTTTCTTGGCACATCTTTATATACGCAGGTGCATGGTTACTCCACCTTTAGCTTACATCGAGTACAGAAGCAATGATGGAGATTTGGATATCCGTCATCATGTGTTTCATTTGGATAGAGCCTCCTATGAATTTGTCCTCCATCATGGATTTGAAGGAATGCGTCAAGCAAACACGAAACATACTTCAATTTGGAGTGCTATGTTAACAGTGGCGGGAGGCCTTGCTTTATTAGCACTACAATTAGCAGGAATTCCTGGTGTCCCTGAGTCTCCAGTGGGGTAGTAGATCACGTATATCCTTATGAGATATATGCCGCTGGAGGAATTTGGGTTGCTAAAACATTAGGCGAGCGTTATCGCTACCCTACCCAAGATGAGATCGCCTTTCCGGCTGGCATTGCCCCGCGTTTGAACTAAACCTATGAATTCACTCAACTTTATATTGACGTTTTAAGCATGTTTTTCTCAGGTGCTTAGCATGGATGCTATTGATTGACTTATGTGAAGTCTATTTGCCTGTACCGGTTTACTAGAGATTTATTTATGTCTTTAAATACCATTGTTGAACTAATTTAAGCTTCCGCATTTTAACTTTGAATCTTTTAAATTTAATCGATGTAAAACTTATTATTATTATTTTCAATCTATGCAACGGTGTTCATTTTTAAAACGTACCTTAGAGGTCGTTCTTTATGCTTTGTACTTGAGATGCTCAATTAAGTCACGCCTCCAGACACGTGTTCCGTCCAGGCCCCGTCTGGGGTGTGACACAATACATTCGATCCGCCTGGTGATAGGTACGTTTTCTTAAACTCCTTGTATTATATTATTGCAAGTAGTACTTGGTCTAATCTATTTATCTATAAGTTGCTACTAAAACAAATATTAGGATTAACAAATGTCAATTCCTAGTAAAAAAAATCCGCTAAAAAAGTTTTCTATTTTATTTATTTCAAACTTTGACATTAAGATTTATGACAAAATTTTATCATTTTCTATTAGTCGTCTTTTATGTATATTTTCAAATATAATATTATTACCAAAAAAAATATCTATAGATATCATAAAAAAAATTATTAACTTATGATTCTTTGCAAATTCAATCATAATCTTTTGCACTATATCTTTTCATCGTTATTTATTATTTAATTTTTTTACACTGGACTACTATAAATTGATTCCTAATTAATATTCTTTTTAAAATTTTGTATTGTTTCTTTTAGCAATATCATATATAAAAATATAAACTAAGTCAATAAAGATATTATAAAATGTATTCCCAAATTATTTTTCTTTTCAAAATCTATTAAATGATTTTTCTTCATTTTTTATCGATATCATTTGGGAAATTATTCGGTATATGTGATTAGAGTTTATTAGTTCACATTTAAAATTCGTAACCGTCAAATATTATTGAGACTTTTTAAGAAAAATTATTGAAATCATCATAAAATTCGTAACCGTCAAATATCATTTGATTGTCTTACTTTTAAATTTGATGTCATGACTATCAACTTGAATATGAATAAAGCTATATTTTCCCAATAAATTTTCTTTAATTAGAGCTTTAATTTTCATTAGTTCAATACATTCATTTGCATAATAGTAATGTGCAGACTGAACTAATGTGTAGGGTCGTTAATGAGTTGGACTCCATAAATTTATCAATCAAGAAAGTGTCCAAGCTTGTCAAGGGAATTGGTCGATAGCTTGGAGGTGCCACAAAAGACCTGAAGACCTTTGTTTCTCTCAAGCTCTACGAGAGTTAATAAATGTGTTAGAGTTTTTGGTTTTTTCTTGTATATTCTATGTTTTAAATTTGATTTCGGTAAGTTTTTATGCATGATGTAACTTTGGGATTTTCTCGTATGTCTGATGACATATTATTTTCTCTTTTTGTAGGGTTTATGCAATACCTAGTACTTAAATTATGCTTTAATCATAACAAGAATTGAAATTAAACGAACTGTCACATTGGGCGCGAACCGACCATGATCCAGTTGTCTTATTTCGGCTTCGGACCTTGCCGTATATGAGGATTGTCACATCGGTATGAGAGCCGACCATGATCCAGTAATATGAAAAGGTATTATTATTATTATCCTTATTATTATTATTATTTTAACACTTTTCATTACCACGATATATAGAAAAAAATTCTTTTAAAAAAATTTAAGTATAAATTTGAAATAAGACTAATTTTTTTAAGCTTCTAAAAGTCTAAATATGTTGATTTTAAAAGGACTTTTAAGTGATAAAACCACTAACTTGTCTAATTTCTAAAAGGACACGTATTATTAGTCCGGTTAGAAGCTTCGGGAGGAAAAGCCACAAATTACACTTATGAGCTCTTAAGATTGTTAGAATTAGGTAGTCGGTTCTGCAAGTTATACATTAGAAATATGTGAGCTTATTGGGGGCACACACATTAATACATAAATAGTATGGTTACTTCACAATTTATATTTAAATAGTTATTTATTTATTTACTTGTTTAATTAATTATATAAAACATTCCAAATATAGAACCAAGGGACTAAACCGGACAAAACCCAAACCTTAAGGAGTGGCTTGTTTGGCCAAAACTCCCTAAGGTTTTAGAAGGGGTGTTTGTGGCCGGTTATAGGAGGAGAAAAGGAAGGAGAAAGATTTGCTTTAATTATGGGAATTATACTAATCTTTTCCTACAAGATTTAGGGTTATTAGAGTGCCTATATAAACACACCCCATATCCCTCATTCTTCATTCCATTTTCTCCCAAAACACTAAATAATTCGGTGCTTACCTCTCACCAAAAACCCACAAACCAAACTCTAAACCATTTAGGGTTTTTCGGTTTTCTCACCTAAACCGTCACCCCTAAATCGCTAGATTTAGGGTTTCAGCGATTTAACCTAAACCACGGGATTAAACCACGGAATTAGGGTTTTTCCCGTTTTGCTTGAATTCCTTGCTTGACAAATTCAAGATACGCGTAGTGGTTGTTTGGTGATTCCTCAAAGGTGACGAATTAGGGTTTAAACCTTTTAATTAGGGTTTGTTTGGTTCGACTTCAAAAAGAAACGCAAGGCGTGCGTTTGGTTTTGGTATTACACTTGGTGTTTGTTCGTGAAGATAAGACTAGCAATCTTACATACTTGGTTGACGTGATTGTGTGAGCACCCGTAGTGGCATTTGTTTTAGACGCTTTGGTATTCAAGAATAACCGCTAAAAGGTACACTTTCCTTATTTAATATGTGTTAACCTACTTGCTATAACTAGTTCCATCCGCTGCGCACTCATGGCTAAATTGGTTAGCTAGATTAATAAATCCTAACAGTGGCATCACGATTTAACTCGTTTTGGCATCTGGGGTTACACGCTTAAAAATTGAATTTTACGCCTTGTTACACGCCTAGATTTGATTTTTATTATTATTATTATGCTGCGATTATTTTTCTTTATTATTGTTTTATTGTAAATATGGTAAAGATATGCAAATCTTTACCATAAATTAATAAAGAAAATTGCTAGATCTTGCAAGTTAATGATTAAAAGTTAATAGAGAATTAAAAGAGGAATATAATTAATTGTTAATTTAGCCATATTTGTTTCTCGTTTTAATTTGTTTATTTAGGATTACAAAATCTTCCTAATTATTTAAATGATCTTGTAAATATTTTATTTTTGGAAACTAAATATTTTTATTTTTGAGAAAATAGATCTTTTAAATTGTTTGTTTGATTTATTTCCTAAATTCCGGCTATAAGACCTACTCAATCATATTAATTTGTGATGCATGCGGTGATCTATGCACTTGATGAAAACCTAGAGAGGGTATTAAAGTTCTTCAATTGGGGAAGACTCGTAGAGAATTCGGATTATTACTTGTTACTTGTTTTATTAAATGTTATATGTTTTTTATGTTCCTACATGCGTATTTGTTTACTTGTTTACATTTTAACATGCCTAAACAAATGGAATACGGACTAATAACAATAATGTAAGATGACATTAAACCGGTCTTTAATTCTACACGCCTAAAATATATTCATTGTGACCTACTATGTGTTTTGTGGAAAATATGTTTTTGTAACATTAAAAGACCTAAAACTTTGAAACATGTTTTTCAAGAATTTAAAAATTGAACGCTATGGACTCATGAGAAGTACGACTCATCCACTAGAACAAACTATAAGAGAAGTTTAAGGAGGATTTTCCTAAAGAACTCAGGTTTTTAATACGTTTCGCGCAGACCTGATTCTCCGCTTCTTTGTGCGTTCGATTGGAGTTACCGTGAACCATGGCATGTCACTACAGTGTCATTAATAAAGGTTTTTAAAAATTAGTGCTACAAAGTTGTTTGCATGCTTCTTTGTACATGCCATTTTATCACTTTATGTGTATACCCCTATGTGTAAATTTTAAGTCTATACCAGCCAACCAAGAACACGTGCATTTGGCTTGGCCTTTTTGGTCAGACCTTAGGGTCATTCCAACCCATGGCAGATTTTGGTCACTGGTAAGACCTCTGGCGATTTTTGCACGTTCTTGCTTGGTCAACTTAATTCGAGTATGCTTGGTCAGAATATCAGTAGCGACTTTCTTCTCGGCATTGAAGGAGAGATCATTTCATGTAGCGACTTTCTTCTCGGCACATCCAAGCCGAGACCGGCTTAGGTGGCCAGGCTTTTGACACCCCAGAGAGAATAGTATCGAAACTCACGGACCTTCGGTATAAAAAACTCTTAGGCTTCTCGTTAAACTAACACTGACTACAACTTAAAGCGAAATAGTATTAGTTCAAAAGCATATTTAAATTTTAGAAAAAGAGATTTTCCCTATATTTATTCAACCATGTACATTATACTTAACATTAATATTATTATACTTATAACCTCCACCCTTTAAACGAACTGTCACATTGGGCGCGAACCGACCATGATCCAGTTGTCTTATTTCGGCTTCGGACCTTGCCGTATATGAAGACTGTCACATCGGTATGCGAGCCGACCATGATCCAGTAATCTGACAAGGTATTATTATTATTATTATTATTATTATTATTTTAACACTTTTCATTACCACGATATATAGAAAAAAATTTCTTTAAAAAAAATTAAGTATAAATTTGAACTAAGACTAATTTTTTTAAGCTTCTAAAAGTCTAAATATGTTGATTTTAAAAGGACTTTTAAGTGATAAAACCACTAACTTGTCTAATTTCCGAAAGGACACGTATTATTAGTCCGGTTAGAAGCTTCGGGAAGAAAAGCCACAAATTACACTTATGAGCTCTTAAGATTGTTAGAATTTGGTAGTCACACACGTTAATACACAAATAGTATGGTTACTTCACGATTTATATTTAAATAGTTATTTAATTATTTACTTGTTTAATTAATTATATAAAACATTCCAAATATAGAACCAAGGGACTAAACCAGACAAAACTCAAACCTTAAGGAGTGGCTTGTTTGGCCGAAACTCCCCAAGGTTTTAGATGGGGTGTTTGTGGCCGGTTATAGGAGGAGAAAAGGAAGGAGAAAGATTTGTTTTAATTATGGGAATTATACTAATCTTTTCCTATAAGATTTAGGGTTATTAGAGTGCCTTTATAAACACACCCCATATCCCTCATTCTTCATTCCATTTTCTCCCAAAACACTAAATAATTTGGTGCTTACCTCTCCTCAAAAACCCACAAACCGAACCCTAAACCCTTTAGGGTTTTTCGGTTTTCTTACCTAAACCGCCACCCCTAAATCGCTAGATTTAGGGTTTCCGCGATTCAACCTAAACCGCGGGATTAAACCACGGAATTAGGGTTTTTCCCATTTTGCTTGAATTCCTTGCATGACAAATTCAAGATACGCGTAGTGGTTGTTTGGTGATTCCTCAAAGGTGACGAATTAGGGTTTAAACCTTTTAATTAGGGTTTGTTTGGTTCGACTTCAAAAAGAAACGCAAGACGTGCGTTTGGTTTTGGTATTACACTTTGTGTTTGTTCGGGAAGATAAGACTAGCAATCTTACATACTTGGTTGACATGGTTGTGTGAGCTCCCGTAGTGGCGTTTGTTTTAGACGCTTTGGTATTCCAGAATAACTGTTAAAAGGTACACTTTCCTTATTTAATATGTGTTAACCTACTTGCTATAACTAATTCCATCCGCTGCGCACTCGTGGCTAAATTGGTTAGCTAGATTAATAAATCCTAGAGTTAACTACATTTTTGGTCCTTATGGTTTAACGGGTCTAACACTTTTGGTCCAAAATGATTTTTTGTGACGGATCTAGTCCATTCTTTTCGACCCGTAACACTTTTGGTCCAATTATTTTTCTTTATTATTGTTTTATTGTAAATATGGTAAAGATATGTAAATCTTTACCATAAATTAATAAAGAAAATTGCTAGATCTTGCAAGTTAATGATTAAAAGTTAATAGAGAATTAAAAGAGGAATATAGTTAATAGTTAATTTAGCCATATTTGTTTCTCGTTTTAATTTGTTTATTTAGGATTACAAAATATTCCTAATTATTTAAATGATCTTGTAAATATTTTTTTTGGAAACTAAATATTTTTATTTTTGAGAAAATAGATCTTTTAAATTGTTAGTTTGATTTGTTTCCTAAATTCTGACTATAAGACCTACTCAATCACATTAATTTGTGATGCATGGGCGTTCTAGGACTTGATATAAAAACACTAGAGATGGTCTTAACGTTCTCCAATTTGGGGGAAGTACTCGTTAGAGAAATCGGATTATTACTTGTCACTTGTTTTATTAAATGTTTATTTGTTTTTTATGTTCCTAATGCGTTATTTGTTTACTGTGTTTTTCTTTTTAAATTGCCTAAACAAATGGAATACGGACTAATAACAATAATGTAAGATGACATTAAACCGGTCTTTAATTCTACACGCCTAAAACATATTCATTGTGACCTGCTATGTGTTTTGTGGAAAATATGTTTTTTATAACATTAAAAGACCTATACTATGAAAACATGTTTTTCATGAATTTAAAATTGGACGTACTGACTCATGAGAAGTACGGTTCTTCTACTTAGACAATTATAGGAGAAGTTTTTAAGGAGGATTTTCCTAAAAGAACTTCAAAATTTTTAATACGTTTCGCGCAGACCTGATTCTCCGCTTCTTTGTGCGTTCGATTGGAGTTACCGTGAACTATGAGATGTCACTACAGTGTCATTAATAAAGGGTTTTTAAAAATTAGTGCTACAAAGTTGTTTGCATGCTTCTTTGTACACGTCATTTTATCACTTTATGTGTATACCCCTATGTGTAAATTTTAAGTCTATACTAGCTAACCAAGAACACGTGCATTTGGCTTGGCCTTTTTGGTCAGACCTTAGGGTCATTCCAACCATGGCAGATTTTGGTCACTGGCACCTCTGGCGATTTTTGCACGTTCTTGCTTGGTCAACTTAATTCGAGTATGCTTGATCAGATATAAGATAGCGACTTCCTTATCGCATTGACGGAGAGATCATTTCTTTGTAGCTGACTTTCGTCTCGCAACATCCAAGCCGAGACACCGGCTTAGGTTGGCCAGCCTTTTGACACCCCAGAGAGAATAGTATCGAAATTCACAGACCTTTGGTATAATATCTTAGGCTTCCACGTAAAACTTAACACTGACATACAACCATTAAGCCAAATTAGTATTAGTTAACTAAGGTTATTTAAATTTAGAAAAGAGATTTTCCCTATGTTTATTCAACCATGTACATTATACATAACATTAATATTATTATACTTATAACCTCCACCCTTTAAACGAACTGTCACATTGGGCGTGAACCGACCATGATCCAGTTGTCTTATTTCGGCTTTGGACCTTACCATATAGGAAGATTGTCACATCGGTATGCGAGCCGACCATGATCCAATAATCTGACAAGGTATTATTATTATTATTATTATCCTTATTAGTATAAATTTGAACTAATACTAATTTTTTTAAGCTTCTAAAACTCTAAATATGTTGATTTTAAAAGGACTTTTAAGTGATAAAACCACTAACTTGTCTAATTTCCGAAAAGACACGTATTATTAGTCCGGTTAGAAGCTTCGGGAGGAAAAGCCACAAATTACACTTATGAGCTCTTAAGATTGTTAGAATTTGGTAGTCGGTTCCGCAAGTTATACATTAGAAATACGTGAGCTTATTGGGGGCACACACGTTAATACACGAATAGTATGGTTACTTCACGATTTATATTTGATTAGTTATTTTATTATTTACCTTGGTTTAATTAATTATATATAAAATTCAAATTAGAACCAAGGGACTACCAGACAAAACTCAAACCTTAACGGACGAGGCCTTGGTTTGGCCGAAACTCCCCAAGGTTCTAGAAGGGGTGTTTGTGGCCGGTTATAGGAGGAGAAAAGGAAGGAGAAAGATTTGTTTTAATTATGGGAATTATACTAATCTTTTCCTATAAGAATTAGGGTTATTGGGGTGCATATATAAACACACCCCATATCCCACATTCTTCATTCTATCTTCTCCCAAAACACTAAATAATTCGGTGCTTCCCTCTCCCCCAAAACCCACAAACCGAACCCTAAACCCTTTAGGGTTTTTCGGTTTTCTTACCTAAACCGCCTCCCCTAAATCGCTAGATTTAGGGTTTCCGCGATTCAACCTAAACCGCGGGATTAAACCACGGAATTAGGGTTTTTCCCATTTTGCTTGAATTCCTTGCATGACAAATTCAAGATACGCGTAGTGGTTGTTTGGTGATTCCTCAAATGTGACAAATTAGGGTTTAAACTTTTTAATTAGGGTTTGTTTTGGTTCGACTTCAAAAAAGAACGCAGAGTGTGCGTTTTGGTTTTGGTATTTACAATTTTGTGTTTGTTCGGGTAGATAAGTATAGCAATATTACATACTTGGTTGACATGGTTTGTGTGAGAGCTCCCGTATGTGCGTTTGTTTTAGACGCTTTGGTATTCCGAATAACTGTTAAAAGGTACACTTTTCCTTATTTTATATGTGTTAACTACTTGCTAATAACTAATTCCATCCGCTGCGCACTCGTTTGGCTAAATTGGTTAGCTTGATTAATAAATATACAACAAGTGGCATACACGATTTAACCGGTTTGGATCTGGGGTTACACGCTATAAATTGAATTTTACGCCTTGTACACGCCATAAGATTTGATTTTTTGATTATTATTATTATGCTGCGATTATTTTTCTTTATTATTGTTTTATTGTAAATATGGTAAAGATATGTAAATCTTTACCATAAATTAATAAAGAAAATTGCCAAATCTTGTAAGTTAATGATTAAAAGTTAATAGAGAATTAAAAAAGGAATATAATTAATTGTTAATTTAGCCATATTTGTTTCTCGTTTTAATTTGTTTATTTAGTATTACAAAATCTTCCTAGTTATTTAAATGATACTTGGTAAATATTTTATTTTTTGGAACTAAATTTTTTTATTTTTGAGGAAATTAGATCTTTTAAATGTTGTTTGATTTGTTTCCTAAATTCCGAGTATAAAACCTACTCAATCACATTAATTTGTGATGCATGAGGCGATCTAGGCACTTGATGAAAACCTAGAGAGGGTCTTTAAGTTCTCCTATTGGGAAGCTCGTTAGAGAACTCGGATTATATAATTGTTACTTGTTATTTAATGTTATATGTTTTTTTTGTTCCTACATGCGTATTTGTTGAATTGTTTACATTTTAACAATGCTAAACAAATGGAAATACAGTAATAACAATAATTGTAAAGATGACATTAAAAGGTCTTTTTTCTACACGCCTAAATCATATTCATTGTGACCTCATATGTGTTTTGTGAAAAATATGTTTTTGTAACATTAAAAGACCTAAAACTATGAAACATGTTTTTCATGAATTTAAAAATTGGACGCTACGTATCATGAGAAGTACGGCTCTTCACTTAGAACATACTTTTAACAGAAGTTTTAGGAGGATTTTTCTAAAGAACTTAGGTTTTTTATATCGTTTCACGCAGACCTGATTCCCGTTCTTTGTGCGTTCGTTTGGAGTTACCGTGAACTATGGGCATGTCACTACAGTGTCATTATTAAAGGTTTTTAAAAATTAGTGCTACAAAGTTGTTTGCATGCTTCCCTGTACACGTCATTTATCACATTTATGTGTATACCCGTATGTGTAAATTTTAAGTCTATTACTAGCCAACCAAGAACATGTGCATTTGGCTTCGGCCTTTTTGGTCAGACCTTAGGGTCATTCCAACCTGGAGATTTTTGGTCATGGTAAGGAACTCTGGCGTTTTTTGAAGTTCTATGACTTCGGTAAACTTAATTCGATATTTTTTGAGTATGCTTGGTCAGAATAGCAGTCGCAAACTTTTTTCGGCATTAAAGGAGAGATCATTCATGTAGCAACTTTCTTCTCGGCACATCCAAGCTGAGACCGGCTTAGGTGGCCACGCTTTTGACACCCCAGAGAGAATAGTATCGAAACTCACGGACCTTCGGTATAAAAAACTCTTAGGCTTCCCATTAAACTAACACTGACTACAACATAAAGCCAAATAGTATTAGTTCTCTTAAGATATTTAAATTTAGATAAATGGATTTTCCCTATGGTTTATTCAAACCATGTACATATACCATACTTATTATTTTTATACTTATAACTCCACCATTAAGCAGATAACTGTCACATGGGCCTTCTTGTGAAACCCGACCATGAATCCAGTTGTCATTATCTTCGGTTTGGACTTTACCTATAGGAGATTGTCACATCGGTATGCGAGCCTGACATGATCCAATATCTAGTAAGGTATTATTATTATTATTATTACCTTTTAGTATAAATTCTGAAATATTACTAATTTTTTTAAGCTTCCTAAAAACTATAAATATGTTGATTTAAATGGACTTTTAAGTGATATAAAAACCACTTACTTGTCTAATTTCCGAAAAGACACGTATTATTAGTCCGGTTAGAAGCTTCGGGAGGAAAAGCCACAAATTACACTTATGAGCTCTTAAGATTGTTAGAATTTGGTAGTCGGTTCCGCAAGTTATACATTAGAAATACGTGAGCTTATTGGGGGCACACACGTTAATACACGAATAGTATGGTTACTTCACGATTTATATTTAAATAGTTATTTAATTATTTACTTGTTTAATTAATTATATAAAACATTCCAAATATAGAACCAAGGGACTAAACCGGACAAAACTCAAACCTTAAGGAGTGGCTTGTTTGGCCGAAACACCCCAAGGATTTAGATGGGATGTTTGTGGCCGGTTATAGGAGGAGAAAAGGAAGGAGAAAGATTTGTTTTAATTATAGGAATTATACTAATCTTTTCCTACAAGATTTAGGGTTATTAGTGTTGCCTATATAAACCCACCCCAGTATCCCTCATTCTTTATTCCATTTTATCTCCAAAACAACTAAATAAGTTGGTTTTGCTTACTCCTCCTCAAAACCCCACAACCGAAACCCTAAACCATTTGGGGTTTTTCGGTTTTCTTACCTAAACCTGCCAAATACCTAAAATTGCTAGATTTAGGGTTTTCGCGGTTAACCTAAAACCGCGGGATTAACAACGGAATTAGGGTTTTTCCCATTGTGCTTGAATTCCATGCTGACAAATTTCAAGATACGCGTAGTGGTTGGTTGGTGATTCCTCATAGTGACGAATTTGGGTTTAAAACCTTTTAATTAGGGTTTGTTTGGTTAGACTTCATAAAGAAACGCATGACGTGCTGTTTGGTTTTGGTTTATTACAGCTTGGCGTTTGTTTCGGTGAAGATAAGACTAGCAATCTTAACATACTGGTTGAGTGATTGTGTATAGCACCCGTAGTGCGTTGTTTTAGACGCTTTTGTATTCAAGAATAACGTTAAAGGTACAATTTTTCCTTATTTTTTTTTATTATGTGTTAACCTACTTGCTTTAACTAGTTCCATCCGCTGCGCAATCATGGCTAATTGGTTGTAAGCTTGAAGATTAATAAATCCTAGAGTTAACTACATTTTTTGGTTCCTTATGGTTTAACGGGTCTAACACTTTTTGGTCCTAAAATGATTTTGTAACGGATTCTAGTACCATTCTTTTCGACCCGTTAACATTTTTGTCCAATCGTGTTCGTGAAGATAAGACTAGCAAATTCTTACATACTTGCTTGACGTGTTTGTGTGAGCAACCGTAGAGGCGTTTGTTTTAGACGCTTATTGTATTCAAGAATAATCGCAAAAGGTACGCTTTCCTTATTTAATATGTGTTAACCTACTTGCCATAACTAGATCCATCCGCTGCGCACTCGTGGCTAAATTGGTTAGCTAGATTAATAAATCCCAACAGTGGCATCACGAGTCAACTCGTTTTGGCATCTAGGGTTACACGCTTAAAAATCGAATTTTACGCCTTGTTACACGCCTAGATTTGATTTTTATTATTATTATGCTGCGATTATTTTTCTTTATTATTGTTTTATTGTAAATATGGTAAAGATATGCAAATCTTTACCATAAATTAATAAAGAAAATTGCTAGATCTTGCAAGTTAATGATTAAAAGTTAATAGAGAATTAAAAGAGGAATAAAATTAATTGTTAATTTAGAATTAAAATCTTCCTAATTATTTAAAAGATCTTGTAAATATTTTATTTTTGGAAACTAAATATTTTTTTATTTTTGGGAAAATAGATCTTTTAAATTGTTAGTTTGATTTGTTTCCTAAATTCCGGCTATAAGACCTACTCAATCACATTAATTTGTGATGCATGGGGCGATCTAGCCACTTGATGAAAACCTAGAGAGGGTATTATATATATAATACAAACAAAAATATTTAACGTCAAAGTTAAAGAAAAAAACTTCAAAAAATCAAATTGTAAACTTAATGTGGGACGGAAGGATTAGTAAATAAATAAATACAAAAACAAATATATCACATTTTTTAATAACGGTATTCGATTACCCATTGTTTTATTTAGTATATACTCTTGCTTCTTGAACACGACAAATACTTTTCATGTGAGAAACTGGTGTTGTATATGATAAGCTGAAAAATATATGATTATATATGCAACGTTATATTCATAATTCATTTTATTATTGAGAAAAATACAATTGATATTACAAAATGACACTTACATATTACTCAATGAGGTTTCGGAGCACTGTCCAAGTGGTGTGGTAGTATTGGGCATCCACTCAAAAGACACGATATTTTTATTAGTTTTTAACATATAAATACATATAATATGAAATATAATGAAGCTTCTTTGTTGCGATTACTTCAAGCCATCAAAATCACAAGACGACCTCATATTCATGATGAGTATAAGTTCAGATTACTAATAATAGATAAAGTAACCGATTTGTTGTTTTCTGTTTGTATAATGTACAATGTTTTTAATGTATGTTTGGGTATATATGAAAATTCCAAAAAAAATGAAGGGAAATATGAAATTTCACCTACTATTAAAATTTGGTTCTTACACAAAACAACATTTATAAAACATCGCTAGTTCATGTTTGTCTTTCTGCATTCCTTTATGCTCATAAATGTATATTTTCACAAATAGAACTTGAGCCCACACAGCTTGACCCAACAAAGCCCATTACCACTTATTACTTCAACCCTAAAGATATTTTACCAGCGCCACCACATAAGCACATTCGGCAAGAAAACTGTTTATGTGTTTTTCTTAAGACCTAAAACACAACATGTCAACCTTTTCTTTGACTCTTTTTCTAACCGAAAATCAAACACTCTTGTTCTTTTCAATTAATATTCCAAACAGATTTAGGAACGGGTTTAGTACCGGTGTTGTTTGTGGCTTAGATTACCTTCATAATGGTAAACCACCATGGTGGGATGTGGATCGGGTAAGATATTTTTCATGGTACTTATTAGAGGACAGAGTTACCCCTTCTAGGTTTGGTGATGGCAAGAAGAATGGTATGGATCAGGTAAGATCTATTCATGTAAATGGTCAATGAGTCCTGCAACAAGTATAAGGCTCTCCAGTAATGAGTCACTAGAATTAAGTGCAACGGGTAAAGAAAGCATCTTAGAGTTATCGAAATCATAAGGTATATGAATTTTGCAAGAGTGGTTGAAATGTCATCGGGTAATAAACTTATATAAACCCAAAAGTCTCAGAATAAGCCGGGCTTATGTCAATATAGCCGAAGCCTTATGAAGATATAGCCGAATCAAAATTTTAGTTATAAGCCCACATGTAAGCCCGAAACAAAACCCTTATTTGATTTAATTTAATGATACTTTGTCTTTTACTATATCAACTCTATTGTGTTTTGTGGGAAATAATAACTTTTGGTAGAATATGAGTTTTAACTTTTTTTAATGATTGTCAATGTTCTGTGACGGGCTTTAATAATTGTCTTTATTTTTGATATTATATATATCAAGAAAAATTAGAGACCGGACAAACAAGCGCAATAGTAACGGTTTTTCGAAATATGATTTGGACAGAAGGCTAGGGAGGCGGCCGTGCGGCGGTGAAATTTAGGGATTGGCGATGGACTGCAGCAACAAACGACTTTAGGCTGCCCAGCTTGGATGGGTACGGCATCATATCTGAATATATGTCTTAATAACGTAGACTCTTTTCAATAGTTATTCACTGTAGCAGAGCGTGTGATAGAATGGGGCCAAAACATTTGTATCTCGCTTATTTCTCTTAGGAGTGTGGATATTTCGCATGAGTATTACTTTCTGTAAGGACATTTATAAGTTTAAAAGTGGATTTGAGTTGTGTATTTATCTATTACATTAGTATTAATTTTAATATATGTTCATGAAAATACACTATTGTATACAAGTGTTGACATTCATTTTACATTTCGTCAAATCTATCATAGATTAAAATGTCAAAATATATCATTTATCAAAACTAGTTTGATACAACGGATAGATGAAATAAAAAAACTTTTATACTGTGCGATGCCTATATGAGGTATAACCACAAGTCCCCAATAAGTTATGAGACTGCAGTATATGCAAAAGTGTTCAATGGACGTTGATGTTCTGTTTTCGCTGATGCAGGTTATTATCTCGTTGACTTAGAGGTGAACAACGCGTGGTTATCTATAGATAATATGAATCCGATGCCAATGATAAATAGGTTACACATGAATAACTTAGTTGGATGCCTGGCCATCCACTTAAACGAGCTGAATGGTGTGCTTTCCCTAAGCTTCAAGTTCTTAACTTAATTCATGCCTTAGGACTTGAAGATCCTCGTATCCACCTTCATAACCTGAAAACCTGTCATTGGATCGTACCTAATCATGTATTTTCTTTGACTTTAATCACGCCTAAACTCGGTACTCTCAGGCTCGAATTTAAAAAATCCACAGGACTTCATGTTGAATCTCCTATGTTGTCTCACTTACATATTGACATTGATAGTGCATCCAGTTTCGAAGTCACACAGTTTGAAAAACTGAAAAAGTTCAGCTTAAGTGTATCAACTTTCAGTTTCATTCTTGATAAGTTCCATATATAGATAAGTAGAAATTTGACTGTGGAGTCACGAAATTTGCCAAGTGGAACAGATGGAAATTCCAGTTTTACCTTATATCATGTGTTCTAGGCGATTTCCCTGCTTGAGTTCTCTAAATATCAAAGGATGATGTGGTTCGGTTTGAGGTCTATACAACTCCCTTAGGCCGGAAGACTTGACGTGTGACAATAGGGACTGAATTATTTAGTGCATATTTGTTACTAGTTGACCCAGAATTGACTTTTCAGTGGTTTTGCGTGCGTTGGAGGAATGTAAGGGTGTGTCAGAGATCACGTTACTTATCCATGGTAATGTTGCTGGTAATGTATATAAACCTTTCATTTCTTGTTGTAAGATCATTGCCTGGATTTGAAGTGGCGATGGGGAATTTAGAGCCTGAGATTCGTTAAAGTCTATCTTGTGCTCTACACACGAACATTTGTTTAACCGGACGTCCAACCCATATGCTTCTCGTCAATATAAATTGCTACAATCTATACCAACTTTACATGTTTATATGCTAAATATATAACGATGTTTCTAGAAGACATATTGTACATGTCCAAAAATCACAAACTGTGCCATCCTATAGGATTTTAACCGTTCAGGAGCAATGAGTAACCGCAAAAACAAAAACCAATAAAAAATTAATTGATGACCCAAACTTAATGGACACCTACTTAAATTGACGTTCTCAATTAAGGTTTGTTGGCGTCTGCTGTAAGGCAAAAATACAAGAAACAAGACGTGTGTAGTGGGGTTGGACAATGCGTTCTCCCTCATACTCATCATCAACAAAATTATGTGCACTGTTTTTGTTTTTGCGAGCTATTTGTATAATGATGTTACTAGTATGTATTTTTATTTAGTGAAGTTGATTCTTTTATTACACATATCAAACACTACAACCTCTCTAATAAATTGCAAAATTACTAGTTGTTTTAAACCATCTCAATTTTGGTCTATGAAGAAATAACTTTTTACCATGAAAGTACACATTTCCTTTATCTATGACTATTATTATTTTTTTCTTTACAGTAAGGTCATTGTGACACTTACACACTCACATGGGTTGCATAACTCATTTTTACTACCATCACCTGCCTCATAACTCATTTTTAATACCATCACCTACCTGGTAAATACAAAACAATGGGTTGAAAGAAAAACCAATTTCCAAAACACAAGTATATGTTTACCCATACACACAACTCAACCATCAGTTGTCTAAACCCTCAAAAAAACATACACACTGGCAACACACAAAAGTGTTATTCATTATGCTGATATCCAGGAAAATTAAATGGGCACGTGAAAACAAAACCTACCATGATTACTAAGTTACTCAATATGTAGATAATGGGTTTATTACCGGTGTTTTTTGTGGGTAGAATTACCTTCATAATGATTATAACTCAGGTTAGACATGTCCGAATATTATTTTATGTTTATATGATAGAAACTCAAAAGGGTTCAGATTTCATTTCAACTAATGTATGTTATATATTTATTTGTGGATTTAGGTTTTTAGTTATTTAATTGATTATTTATTTTAAACTTATGATAACTTGTTGATATATGTCATATGTTGCACATGGTTGATGATAAGGTTTTATGTCGATGGTTGCATTTATTATTTTATACTTATTAGACCTACCACTAAAACCCAAAGTTTACAACAGGCATAATAAACATACCGAAAGCAATTTGAAAAAAGAAATACAATGAAAAACAAAAACTCTACACATTAGTTCTCGTAGTGCTTGAAACAAAGGTCTTTTGTGGCACCTCCAAGCTATCGACCAATTTCCTTGACAAGCTTGGACACTTTCTTGATTGATAAATTTATGGAGTCCAACTCATTAACGACCCTACACATTAGTTCAGTCTGCACACTTTATGCAAGTGAATGTATTGAACTAATCAAAATTAAAGCTTTAATTAAAGAAAAATTCTTGGGAAAATATAGCTTTATTCATATTCAAGTTGATAGTCATGACAACAATTTAAGTATCACAATCAATGATATTTACGTACGAATTTTTAGATGATTTCAATTTATTTTTCTTTAAAAGTCCTCAATATTTTGCTAAAAGAAAACAATACAAACTTTCAAAAAGAAACATAAATTAGGAATCAATTTTATAGTGTCAAGTGTAAAAAAATTAATTATAAATAACGATGAAATGTATAGTGCAAAAGGATTATGATTGAATTTGCAAAGAATTCATAAGTTATAATTTCTTTTATGATATATACAGATATATTTTTTGTTGGTAATAATATATATTTGAAAAATATACATAAAGACGACTAATAGAAAAGATAAAATTTTGTCATATAATGAGATCTAATCTTAATGTCAAAGTTTGAAATAAATAAAATAGAAAACTTTTTTAGCGGATTTTTTTACTAGGAATTGACATGTGTTAATCCTAGTATTTGTTTTAGTAGCAACTTATAGATAAATAGATTAGACCAAGTACTACTTAGCTATTAAAAAAATACACCTCATTACACTTGCAAATTTGCAATGATATTAAACAGGAGTTTAAGATGTGAAACGTACCTATCACCTAGAAACGTCAGGCGGATCGAATGTATTGCAGGGCAATGCCAGCCGGAAAGGCGATCTCATCTTGGGTAGGGTAGCGATAACGCTCGCCTAATGTTTTAGCAACCCAAATTCCTCCAGGGGCATATATCTCATAAGGATATACGTGATCTACGAGACTCAGGGACACCAAATTCCTGCTAATTGTAGTGCTAATAAAGCAATGAGTAGTATCCCTTCTTGTGTCAAGGGCCCTCCCACCACTCTTAACATAGTGCTCCAAATTGAAGTAAGTTTCGTGTTTGCTTGACGCCTTACTTCAAATCCATGCTGGAAGACAAATTCATAGGAAGCTCTATCCAATCGAAACACATGATGACGGATATCCAAATCTCCATCATTGCTTCTGTACTCGATGTCAGCTAAAGGTGGAGTAACCATGCACATGCGTATATAAAAGATGTGCCAAGAAAATTCATGCAATAATTGGTATGTAATATATATAGATTACATATACATATAAAAATAATAACACATTTAATTTATACCTGACATTGAAATAATATATGGTCTATATATTATTTCAATGTTAGGTATAAATTAAATGTGTTATTATTTTTATATGTATATGTAATCTATATATATTACATATAATTACTGCATGAATTTTCTTGGCACATCTTCTATATACTCAGGTGCACGGTTGCTTCACCTTTAGCTCTCGAGTACAGAAACAGTGATGGAGATTTTGATATCCGTCATCATGTGTTTCGATATGATAGAGCCTCCTATGAATTTGTCTTCCGGAATGGATTTGAAGCAAGACGTCAAGCAAACACTACAGATGAAACTTACTTTAATTTGGAGCGCTTTGTTAACAGTGGAAGGAGGCCCTACACACAAGAATGGATACTACTCATTGGTTTATTAGCACTACAATTAGCAGTTCCTGGTATCACAGAGTCTCCAGTGGGGTAGTAGATCACGTATATCGCTATGAGATATATGCCCCTGGAGAAATTTGGGTTGCTGAAACATTAGGTGAGCGCTATCGCTACCCTGCCTAAGATGAGATCGCCTTTCGAGCTGGCATAGCCCCGCAATACATTCGATCCGCCAGACGTTTCCAAATAGGTGATGGGTACGTTTCACATCTTAAACTCCTTGTATTATATCATTTATAGTGTAATGATGTATAAATTATAAAATTTTTTAATAGCTTTGTAGTACTAGGGGTTTCTAAACTATTTATCTATTAGCTACTACTAAACAAAAACATTAGGATTATCACTTGTCAATTCTTCTAGTAAAAAAAATTCAGCTAAGATTTTTCTGTTTTATTTATTTTAACTTTGACATTTAGATAAGATCTTTAATTATATGACAAAATTTTATCATTTTCTATCAGTCATCTTGTGTGTATATTTTCAAGGCCCGCCCATTGAGCGGAGAGTTTTAAGGTATTGTTGGAGATGTAATGTAGACAAATAAATGTATTTAGCAAGAGAGTTTATAAGACAATATTGTGAAACATTAATTTAGCAAAAGAATAAATATGATGTAACATAGTATAAATTGTTATGAGCCAATGTATTAATAGAAAAACTAATTAATAGTATTTACAAAAATATAATCAATTACAGTAGGATATGATTAAAAACCTTGATTGAAGAGACTTTTTAAAGCAACTGATTGTTTAATAGCAATAATTGCCATTTTTGTCACTACACAACCACCTTCGACCTTTGCTGCTTTTTACTCTTGATAAATACATGAAAAACAACTCTTGTTTAGGTTACAATGAGGTCTCAAAAATTGCTTTGTAAAAAATCGAGAGCTAATGAGTTATAAATAGAGAGTACTTATGTATTCATTCATGAATAAAGAGACATCGTGTATAAGTCACGCTCGGTAAGTATTGTTAAAACGGATAGTTTACAACCCAAACATAGTCCATTTACTCTTTGTCACTTTAAAGTCATTCGTGTATAAGTCATGTTCAGTGAGCATTGTTGTTACGGACTAGTTCTATAGATTTGGTCACACAAGTGGCGAAAACCAATGTTTTAGCCATGTCTATTTAAATAATGTGGTAATTTTTTTTTGATATGTGTTTAGCTTATTGTAGTCTATGATTAATCTGTTTCAAGTTATTATTGTGTCAAAATCCTTTTTGAGTCTTTAATCTTAGCTGCAAATATTCATTCTATCTTAAAAAGTTCAAAAATAAAGTAGTGTAATCTGTCATTTCTAGCTTATTTCCTTAGCTCATTTGTTTATTTCCAGCTTATTTGAGTTGTTTTTTAATATTAACCCCCCCCCCCCCCCCCCCCCCCCACCCCAAAAAACCCCCCCCCCCCCCCCCCCCCCCCCCCCCCCCCCCCCCCCCCCCAATTTTTTTTTTCCTTTTCCAATTTCTTTATGTCTAGATCTAAATCTGTTTTCAGTTTTTTAGCTTTTTCTCATTGCTTATTAGTCCTAAATCTTAGCTTAAACTTTGGTATAAATCCTTTAAATCCTCTTTTTAGTCCACTGTCTTGATGCCTTTTACTGTTTTTTTAGCTTATTGGATTTGCTTATTTCTAGTCAATAGTGCTTATTAGGTCTAGGTCTAGGTCTGTTTCAATCTTATTAGTTTTTCTTATTGCTAATTGAGTTTCAAAAAGCTAAACAGTTTTAACTAAATCAAGCTAGACTTAATTAGGAAACTATAGCTTTTAAATTGATCTAATCTAGCGGATTAATAAGTTTTGGATTTAAGTCTTTTATTAATATTGCTTATTTTTGCTTAATCTTTAGCTGTTTTAAAAAGAAAAAATGTTTTTACAAAAAGGTAGGTCACAGGACTCGAACCTCTGACCTCCCCCTAAACACACACACACCTTAACGCTGCGCCCTTGGGACTTTTTTGTTCTTATGTTGTCTCATTTAATTCTTATACAAGTTTAGCTTTGAGCTTATTTAGCTTATCAAAATTTTCACATGTTACTGGTAGAAGCTTTTTGATTCGTTTTTCTTTGTAAATCTCATAAATAGAGTCTAGTGTTTTTAGAAATTTTCTCAAATTTTTAGGTTTAAGTTTAGTATTTTTAGTTTAATTTTCAGTCTTAATTAGTTTTAAAAATAGTTTTAAATAATTCAAAAATATAAAAAAATATTTTCTGTCATTTAAAAAATAATTTTATGCATTTTAGTTTAAGAAATTTGCATTTTGAGTTTTAAGAGTTTTATTTTGTCTTATTTGGTTAATTAGTATGTTTTAAATTGTTAATTGCTTTAAATGTCGTTAGGATTTTTAAATTGCCTTAATTCCTAGATTTACGTTCTTTTATTTGATATTCTTTGCGTATTAGAGTAGAATTCCAAAATCCAAAATATTGAATATTCAAGCACGCGATCAACGAACCCGAAACAAGATTTTAATATTCACGCTTTGTTGGGAAAACGACTCGGGACGATTTGAACTTTATCCTTTCCTATGGGTAATTTTCTCATCAATACTTTCCGGAAATATATTTTATTAGTAATTACCCTTAGAAAAGGATAAAGTTTAAAAAACAAAATCGGTGTGTTCCCGAGTCGTTTTCCCAATGAAGCGTGAATATTAAAAATTTTGTTTCGGTTCGTGATCGCGTGCTTGAATATTCAATATTTTGGATTTTGGATTCGAAGTCTAATTACGCAAAGTGAAAACAAATAAAGGCAAGCTAATCTAGGAATTAAGGCAATCTAAAAATCTTAACGACATTTAAAGCAATTAATAATTTAAACAAAATAATTACCAATAAGACAAAATAAAAATTTTAAAGTCAAAATGCAAAATCTTAACTAAAATGCATAAAACTATTTTTTAAATGATAGAAAATATTTTTTTTTTTTTTAAACTATTTAAAACTATTTTAAAACTAAATAAGACACAAAAAAATTAAAATAAGTAATTAACTTAATCTAAAAATTTGAATGGATAATTTCTAAAAAATAATAGGACTCTATTTCTGAAGGTTTACAAAGAAAACGAAAATAAAAAGCTTCTCTACAATAAGCGTGCAAAATTGGATAAGCTAAATAAGCCCAAAGCTAAACTTGTATAAGAATTAAATGAGGACAAACATAAGGAATGAAAAAGTCCAAGGCGCAGTATTAAGGTATGTGTGTTGTGGAGGGGGAGGCACCATTTCGTGTCTGTGACCTTACTCTTTTTGTAAAAACATTTTTTTTCTTTTGGAAACAGCTAAAGATTAAGCAAAAATAAGCAATATTAATAAAAGACTTAAATCCAAAACTTATTAATAAGCTAGATTAGATCAATTTAAAAGCTACAATATGCTAATTAAGTCTAGTTTGAGTTAGTTAAAACTCTTTGGCTTTTTGAGACTCAATTAGCAATAAGAATAACTAAGAAGCTTGAAACAGACCTAGACCTATGACTAGAAATAAGCAAATCCAATAAGCTAAAAAACAGTAAAAGGCATCAAGATAGTGGACTAAAAATAGGATTTAAAGGATTTATACCAAAGTTTAAGCTAAGGTTTAAGACTAATAAGCAATGAGAAAAAGCTAAAAAACTGAAAAGAAATTTAGATCTAGACTTAAACAACTCAAATAAGCAAATTAGCTAAGGAAATAACCTAAAAATGACAGATGACAGATTACACTACTTTATTTTTGAACTTTTTGAGATAGAATAAATATTTGCAGCTAAGATTAAAGACTCAAAAAGGATTTTGACACAATAAAAACTTGAAACAGATTAAACATAGACTACAATAAGTTAAACACAATCAAAATTATTCAAAGTAAGGCTAGATTTGAACTACAATTGATCTGCCTGACTTTCTAAATTCCTTCTTCCCTTTTGTTTGAATCCTGTTATCCTGAAATTTCAAACAAACCCCTAATTCAAAAACCCTAATTGATGAACATCTTCTAACAAAGATGACTTTCAAACTCCACAAATTAACAATCTAAATTCTTTCTTCCCTTTTGTTTGAATCCTGTTATAACCCTGAAATTGGGATTAATCATTGATTGATTAATCTCATATCGAGCGTGTTAGGCGGGTTTCTCATCTTGGGTTTTTGTAATTTAGATTTGTTATTCTCCTCTTTAAATCAATTAGACTCCGTTTCCGTTTCCGTTTAATCTCGCTGTCATTGAAACCCTGATTTGTTTTTCTTTTCAATCTCTTTTTTATCTTGTTCTCCCTTCAATCCAAAGATTCTAATGGGGAGTCGTAGATCCAAAGAGGACGACGTTAATCGTATTTCTGCAAAAGAGCTTGTTTAATCATGTAAACAATACAGACATGTTGTTGATTCGTTTATCCCTCGGCAAGAAAACTGTTTATGTGTTTTTCTTAAGACCTAAAACACAACATGTCAACCTTTTCTTTGACTCTTTTTCTACCTGAAATCAAAACATCTTGTTCTTTTCAAATAATATTCAAACAGATTTAGGAAACGGGTTTATACCCGGTGTTGTTTGTGGCTTAGATTACCTTCATAATGGTAAACCATAAAAAGTGTTAAGGGACTAACGGAGAAAGTCCACGCAGCCAACATGAACCAAACTGTAAATATTATAAGTGGTAACCGGTCAAACAAGTCATATTTTGGTAAATATTACGTACATTGGTAGGTATTTGCATGTATGTTACGTATATCCGGAATAAAAAAAAAGTAGGTTACGTACATCGGTTAATTTGAAAAAGTATGTCACATAAGTTAAGCCTCCACCCTTTGAAATATTAATAAACGTAGACTCTTTTCAATAAGTCTAAAAGTGTGAATAGAAAAGGGCCAAACATTTGTCTTCTCTTATTCTCTTATGAAAAATATGCATGCGATATTACTTTTTATCATGAAATTTTATAAGTCTAAAAGTGGATTTGAGTGTGGTTTAGATTAAATAGTAACCAAGTTTGAGATGTGTTCTAATTTTGTACCTCAAACTTTATATCAATCACTAAAACTATCAAAGTTTCTAAATTGTTTCATTTTTGTATAATTTTCATGTTAGAGTGATTTGAACGAAACACTTCTCAAATTTGGTTATTATTTTGTAGTTATTTTCTATGTTTAATTATGCATTAACGGGTTGTACATACAGTTGGTTGGAAGTAGTTAAATTCGGGTGTTTAAAACTAATGTACAATATGTTTATGCATACATAAATACTTTGAGGTATCAAATTGGAACTGTTTTGAAAGTTTAATGGTTTTTATGGTTAATATAAAATTTGAGGTATCAAATTGGAACACTAATGAAACTTGGTTACTATTCTGTGACATATTCCCTAGATTAAATTGTAATTTTGACTATATGGTTTTATGAAAATACACTAATGTACACAAAGTGTTATCATTCATTTACATTTATTCAAATCTATCATAGATTTAAAAGTCAAAAGATATCGTTTATCAAAACTAGTTGATACAAGGGATAGATGAAATAAAAAACTTTTATACTATGTGAAGCCTGAGGTATAACCACAAGTCAACAATAAGTTATGAGAGTGCAGTATATGTAAAAGTGTTCATTGGACGTTGATTGCTATGTTTTTGCTGATGCAGGTTATTATCTCGTTGACTTAGAGTTGAACAATGCGTGGTTATCTATTGATTTTATGAATCCAAAGGCTATGCTAAAAAGTTTGACACTTAGTATGTTAGATTGGATGACCTTCTAGCACTTAAACGAGCTGAATAGGTGCTTCCGTAATCTTCAAGTTCTCAACTTAATACGTGCCTTAGGACTTGAAGATCCTCGTATCCACCTTCATAACCTGAAAACCTGTCATTGGACCGTACCTAATCATGTATTTTCTTTGAGTCTAATCACGGCTAAACTAAGTACACTCAGGCTCGAATATAGAAAATCACAGGGACTTCATGTGAATCTCCTTTGTTGTCTCACTTACATATTGAATTGATAGTGCATCCAGTTCGATGTACAGAGTTTGAAAAATGAAAACAGTTCAGCTTAAGTCTATTTAAAACATTCAGATCATTACATGATAAGTTCCCACTTATAGATAAAGTAGAAAATTTGACTGTGGAGTCACGAAATTTGTCAAGCGGAACAGATGGAAATTCCAATTTTACCTTATATCATGTGTTCAGGGATTTCCCTGATTGAGTTCTCTAAATATCAAAGTCGACGTGTGGTCGGGGTTTGAGGTCCACCAAAATAATTGTTTGTTTCAATCACGAATAGCAACTAATGAATAATGCCGCCTTTTTAGTTCATTATCAATTCTAACACATTCTACCATCTGAACTATGAATTACAAATGTTCAGCAATTGGAATATAATCATGCATGATATATGCATGTACCAGAATGGTAGAAAACATTGAACCAATGTCCCGAATACTAGTATAGAGACGTCTACAAATGGTGATTCGATAAAGTTACATTTTCTAGCAATTTATCAAGAGCCGGTATAGCCTGAGATTCGATAAAGTTAATCATAACCGGACAACCAACCTCATATGCTAGTCGATCCATATCAATCGCTACATCCTGCACGGAACTTTACAAGTTTATATGCAAAAAAATTAACAATTTTTCTAGAAGACATATTGTACCATGACCAAAATCACAAACCGTGCCATCTTTAGGAATTGTTAACCCATTTAGAAGCAATGAGTAACTCGTAAAAACCCGAATTAAAAAAAATCACTTATCGACCACACTTAATGACATTAACTTAAACTGAAGTCCTATATCAAACTTGAGGTTCCTCGCTCAATATAGTCTTATACAAAACTTCAAATTAAGGTTTCTTGGTGTGTAGCATGTAAGGCGAAAATATTACAGCAAACAAGACCGGGTGTAGTGGGGTTGAACAATGCGTTCTCCCCTCATAACTCAGTCATCAACAAATTATGCGCACTTTTTTTGTTTTTGCGAGTATATGTATAATGATGTATGTATGTATTTTTATTTAGTGAAGTTGATTCTTTTATTACACATATCAAACACAAATTCAGGCTATTAACACTACAACCTCTCTAATAAATTGCAAAATTACTAGTTGTTTTAAACCATCTCAATTTTGGTCTATGAAGAAATAACTTTTTACTATGAAAGTACACATTTCCTTTATCTATGACTATTATTATTTTTTTCTTTACAGTAAGGTCATTGTGACACTTACACACTCACATGGGTTGCATAACTCATCTTTAATACCATCACCTACCTGGTAAATACAAAATGGGTTGAAAGAAAAACCAATGACCAAAACACGAGTATATATATGTTAGTATATGTTAACCCATACACACAACTCAACACAACAGTTGTCTAAACCCTCACAAAAACATACACACTGGCAACACACAAAAGTGTTATTCATTATGCTGATATCCGGGAAAATTAAATGGGCACGTGAAAACATAACCTACCATGATTACTAAGCCACTCGTGTTACTCAATATGTAGATAACGGGTTTATTACCGGTGTTTTTTGTGGCTTGAATTACCTTCATAATGATTATAACTCAGGTTAGACATGTCCGAATATTATTTTATGTTTATATGATAGAAACTCAAAAGGGTTCAGATTTCATTTCAACTAATGTATGTTATATATTTATTTGTAGATTTAGGTTTTTAGTTAGTTACTTTGATAATATGTCATATGTTGCACTTGATGATAAGGTTTTTTTTGTCGATTGTTGCATTTATTCTATTTGATATTTTTGGCACTGATAACTTGTGCTTTAGTGTATTGAAAGTCTGGAAAATCTATGTTAAATGTGGGGAAAGTAGCTATAAGTTAGTGTCGTCACATATGTGGCCTTTAGGTGATGTTTGTGTTTGGTGATAATGAATATGTATGATTTCGTGTTTATCTTGAGATATTTGATGGTTAAAAGAAATTTGATATGTACATAGACATACCAGTAAAACCCAAAGTTACATCACGCATAAAAACATACCGAAAGCAATTTGAAAATAGATATACATGAAAAAACAAAAACACTACACATTAGTTCTCGTAGTGCTTGA
>BQNB010028576.1:0-17818 GCA_026074375.1 Tanacetum coccineum
AACCCGCACTATTAAATATGAGACCGACAAAATAAACTCGCACAAAATCAAAGGAAAAAAAAAAGAAATAATGACAAGCAACAACGCACGAAAAATTATGCTACAGTGCTGGGCCAAAAAGAGGCCCAAAAATTTTAGCCCAAAAATTTGGCCCGGCACAATTAGTTTTTTTTTTTTTTTAATTTATCGGCACAAAATAGGGAGGAAAAAAATGTTATAAAAGTACCGACGCATTCAAATATAAAAATACCCGCGGTAACATTTTCGAATTGACTTAAACAGTGTCATTTTACACCATGAGACCAAAAAAAAATTAGCAAAAAAAATAAAAAATAAAATTTTAACGCGACGCGACAACGCGTAAGACCATAAAAAAAACCTACTAAACACGATACTGAAAAAGTAAACCCGCACTATTAAATATGAAACCGACAAAATAAACTCGCACAAAATTAAAGGAAATAAAAAAGAAGAACATTGCTACAGTACCCCCGGCCCAATGGGCTCGGTTACTGTTCATCGGCAAAAAAAAAACTTTATTATCCCTCTTTTTTTTTTGCCAAAAATAAGAATTTTTTTTTACAGGAAGTACTCCCATCTTTAACTATTTACGACTTTCTATCGGCCTGGGCAAAAAAAAAAAAAAACGCGCGATTGTCATTTTATATAAGAACAAAAACAAACTATTAAACATGAGACCGAAAAAATAAACCAAAATAAAAAATTAATGCCCAACAACAACGCGCGAAAAATTAACGCCCGCAGCAACGCGCGATTAATCTTGCTTGTTACAAACACTAAACATGTAACATGTGTTGCTTAAACTCGACTTTCAAAACGAGCACACAGGATAAACGATATCTCTCCAAAGCACAAGAAAATCACAAACACATCAAACAATCTAGTTTACCGACACCGACACTATTTGATGGTAGAATCTTGAAATTTTGAATACCATAGCTCAACAGCGCTACATCCAGATATTTATCCATGTAGTAAAATTGTAAAAAATTATTTGAGCGAATTTCTTTTACACTTTCTCTAAAATAAATAACTCATCATGCTGAAAAAAAAAATCCTCTCGAGAATAAAGAATCAAACTAATAAAAAAATCTTGCTAATATTTCCTCGACATTTAATAGTCAAGAATGCATTTTTAACAATTTTTTCTTTTATATATACTCAACTTTTATTTTTTTTCTATTTAATTAGTATCAAACTAGCTTGCTAATAATATTTCCTGTTGTAGCCATTGTTATGCATAAGGTTCGACGTGACTCTTGTAATTTGCTAAGACATGGTATTTGAAGCTTGTGACACGTTGAACCTTACACTCGTAATAATGTCTACGATAGAAAATATTAGCAAGTTTGATGATTAAATATGAAAATTAATACGTAGTTCAATGTATACGAAAGAAAAAAAGATGAAAGTTGAACGCATATTTAAAAATTCGTCCAAAAATAATATAAAAAGATATTAGAAAAAGCTTTGTATGGCTTAGAGTGTTCGGTGCAGACGATGTTATCTGCCACGCAAATTCCAAGAATTTCTTCTTAGTTGTTGCTGTTAGAAGAAATTCCAAGAATTTCATTGCATGCGTTTACTTTGGGGTCAAGTCAATGTGTTTACTATACGTTCAATTGTTCAAAACTTCAAACAAATTATAATTATAAATATACACAATCATGGACAAATACGCAGTCGTTTTGACTGTGGGCCATTTACTACAGTAACGGGTTCTTATTTTGGGTCAGCCTGATTTTAGTTTTTTATTATTATTTTGTTTTTGTTTTTTTTATAAAAAAATTTGTATGCACAAAGTAGGAGGGAAAAAAATTACAAAAGTTTTGATTTATTCAGATAAAAAAAATACCCGCGGAAACATCTTCGATACCTAATAACTTTAAAATAATCGATATGGTCACAAACGTACAACCCATTATATTAAAAAAAACTCATATAGCAAAAAAAAACACTTTAAACATGAGGCCCAACACATAAGCCATATAAAAAAATTATTACTAATATACACATTTGTCGACGGACAAATACGCAGTCGTTTTGACTGTGGGCCATTTGCTACAGTAACGGGCTCCCATTTTGGGCCAGCCCGATTTTAGTTTTTTTTTAATTTTGTTTTTGTTTTTAAAAAAAAAATTGTATGCACAAAGTAGGAGGGAAAAAAAATATAACAAAAGTTTCGATTTATTCAGATAATAAAATACCCGCGAAAACGTCTTCGATACCTAATAACTTTAAACTAATCGATATACTCACAAACGTACAACCCATTATATTAAAAAAAACTCATATAGCAAAAAAAAAAACACTTTAAACATGAGGCCCAACACATATACATGTGAACCCAATACACACTTGAACACAGTTCCACAAAGTAGCAAAATAGCAAATAGCAAATAGCAGACCAGCAATCAAAAGTACACCTCACTAGTTAAACCAAGACCACATCAACTACAATACAACATGTCGCCTCCATGTGATCAACATCAAAACAGACCCAAAAATGGATCCTTCAGGCTAATTATTGTGATTTTATCTGTTTGACCCGTTTCATTTTCATACAACATTTTTGACCCGCTTTGTTTTCAATAACTATACATCTGACCATGTTCATTTTCGAACACTTCATATTTGACATGATTGACCATTTCATTTTCATCCACCATTCATTGGATCGTATGCTTAGAAAACAAAAACAAGTCTCTGCTTTTACTTTATATGGCTCTCTGTTTTTACCCCCATCCTGCATCTGTTTTTACCCATTTTAACCTCACTAAAAATTGTGTATATTTTAGACAATAAAAGAAGAGCACAGGAAGGTACAATATGCTAAAAAAAACAAAAACAAGACTCTGCCAGTCTAATCTCTATAGCTTCTTGAGCCACCAATACTCCATTAACACATTATTTTATCAAATGCAAGATGGAAGCTATTGTTGAGACACACATAAACACAATTACACAGATATCAATTGCTTTTAATGTATGTCTTTCTATCATATGAGCAAGATAAAGGCCTCAAATTACTCGATTTCATATGCTTTCAAAAATATGGTACATTACTATGATCTATATATCCCTCTCCAAGGGACAAAACATACTACGAGTATTAATGAACATTCAAGAATTTTTTGGACATATTGTATCTATTTCTCCTATGAGCCTTATAATTTATTGTTGATACCTTTCTTGAAACTGCCTTCCATATCATGTCAACAGCATCACCAGGCGTCGAAGGATATTGATACTCAAAATGAGGTGCAACTATTTTCAAATTTTCCCACATTTCGGTCCATTTTTCTTTCTTGATCCCTCTTAGAAGCTTCAAAAGGTACCCGTCTTTGCATGCGTCTGATGAACGAACAAATATGGAAAATTGGGAGTAATCAAGAGCGTCTTCATATGGAAGCTCGATTTCATCACTGATAATGACGGGGACACAATGACTAACAATTGCATCAAAAAGACGATTAGAGGAAGGCGTGTCTCCGGCAATGTTGAGGCAGAACTTTGAGGCTGTCATCCCTGTAGATGCCTTGCGGATCCCACCACCAACCGCACTTCCAAATGTGAAATGCACGTCTTCTTCGTCTTTCATCAAGTAGTAAAGCTCTTGACGAATCACTCCACCCTGCTCATAAATACACATAAATAAATATTTTTTATGAAAGATAAAGTAAATATTAAGAGGTGGTGTTTGATTGTGCTTATTCTATGTTTGGCAAATTCAGATTACACAGAAATTTACATGTAAGGGCCGTTTGGGATTGTTTACTTTATAATGCTTATCTACCTAAAATAAGCAAGTACCAAACTGCTTACTTAAAAATGCTTTATTGAAAAAGCTATAAACAATTGTATCCAGCGCTTAACACGGCCTTAATCTGCTTTAAATAAGTAAAAAACGCAAATAAGCAGTATTAATAAGCCATACAAACACCCTGCTGTGTTTTAAAAAGCGCGATGTCGCGCCAGATTGCGATAAGGTCAAAAGCCGAGGCTAAAGCGCGCATCACGTAACCGGACAATTTGTATAAAAAAAAATAACTGTAAATTATATATAATTCACAGACTATTAAATAATACCAACATATAAATACCAATCTACGATCAAAAGGATATCATTGATTTTCATAGTTAACAATTTCCTCTCGCTAAAATACTAAATATCACCAAAAGGATCAGAAGTGTTACCATTTTTGAATAATTAAAAGCAAATCAAAAGCATCCATGGAAAGCTTTGGGACTTCTAAAGTAAAATTGATCTTACCAATACACATTAGTAAGACCAATTTTACTTTAGAAGTCCCAAGTACATGATGCGCAAAAAAGCACCGATGCACGCATTAGCTGATGCGTGCCTGATGCGTGCGCCTCACCACACATCCCGTAAACGCAATGCATCAGGGTGTCCGATGCAATGGGGTAGTGCATCTGCCTCAGGCGCGCTTTTTTAAAAACACAGACCACCCTCTAAACTGGCCTCTAAATAATAATTTGAATCGCTTTTGTTGTAACCACTCCTAAACTGATTATTTGACCCCAAAATAATCAGGAATCAGAACCAGTTTCACTATACACCCATACACTAAAAACTGATATATGCTTTCAAAAAACACAATGCCAAACACCCTATTTATACAAAATTTACAAAATAATGTGAATGATGGGAGAATATAACTCACATCTTTCCGATAAATTGCTCCTTGGAAATACACCAACGTGGGTCGTTCTTCAAAAGGGGGTGAATTTTTAGGATCAATACTCCTAACTACATGTTTATAAGGAGCAATCACATCTTTATCAACATTTGCAATCTGATCTAAATATCGACCAAAATCCGCAAGAATAAACATAGCTGAACCCAGCTTCCATCTAGCAATTAACATACTATTTGGATGGTGAGCCATGATGACATGATCCTTCCCTCCAGATCTTTTCCATTCATCCCGACTATTTAGATATTCCACCAATCTCTCTTGCAAAATATCATTAGTACTCTTCGTCTCATCCCCTTCAATCTTTGAATGCCTATTGTAACTCAAAGATGAGAAAAACGGAACAAAAACAACATCCGCTTGACTCGAATTATGTATCATAGAACACAGAGCAAAGGCCCCCCCCCCCCCTTTTTATCCTAGCAACATTCGGAGTGAGTGACGATAAAAGATCAAGTGTGAGCCAGTACTCTATACTGTGTTGTAAGTTTAAACCACCCGGGTATCTAGGTACCTCACTAAAGTTCCCAACTTTAGGCCATATTTGGTTTGGGTTTCCCTTCCAACCTAATAACCCGAAGTGAAACTCAGAAGGCAAATCATACATAAACACTTCAACACTACCGACTATCGATCACAAGAACGCAACCCGTTTAAAACATGCTCATCTCAGAACTTCAGACGCAAATGAAGGAATAGTTTCTAAAGCTTATTTCCTCATACACTTAAGTTGAACAATGTCCCCAATGTTCTTAGAAGTACCCGGAAAAACGAATAAAGAGAAAAGAAAACAAGTAAAAGAAACTAGTACTCCCCTGGTTTGCTCAATAATGGAGAAGAAACATGCGATAACTGGTTAGATCGTCCTCCAAGAGTCGTCCAATGAAACTTCCTAAGAACTTCCAAGCTTCTTTTCATCAAATATAACCTATAATCAAAGACAAAGACAGCTACACCAAGCATAAAATCGATGGGATAGATATATACAACTAGAGTTTAGGGTTTAGACTTTATGAAAGCAGTAAAATCGATGGGATAGATATAGACAACTACACCAAGCATAAAATCATATGTTTATGCAGGTTTACAACAAAATTACAAATTTTAAATACTACACATTTTATTTTTCAAAAATACTTGAAAAATTTTGAATCTTCACATTGCCGGAGACGCGACGCCATTAGGTTTTAATCCCAACGCTGTCTCCAGGCACTGTGAAGATTTCTTCTTCGTTTTTAATGAGAATTTTCCTGCACGCAATTTTATTAGTTATATTTGTAGAAAGCACTGGATAAAAACTTGGAATTAATCATTATAATCATATGACTCAAAACTAACGCGAATTAATCTAAACAATTTATTTTAAATGTTTGAATTTGGTTCTTATAAACCGATAATATCCCCCTACACTTATTTTTGGCAAAATACCTTTGATTGTAGATAAGACGAAGTTACAAACAAACAAAGCATGATTACAAAATGATTCAAACATAATAAAATAAACAATAAAGAATAAACCACAAGACACTCCTAAATGCGGGAAAGTAAATGTTGGGTTGCCTCCCAAAAAGCGCTTTTCTTTATTTACGAGTCTTGTAGCTAGACTCAAAGTCACACGCTCTTACGTGACTTCTCCTTCATCATCCAGTGTGATATCGTTATTTTTATCAACATCCAATATGTCCTTTTGATACGGCTATACTCGTTGTTACACTTTGAAGTGGGTGTTACACTTTGAAGATAACTTGTTCGTGCTTAGAAACAATGTGACGAAGATTTGTCAAAATCTAGCAAAGGTGTGTGATTTTTCTTATGGTGCTCAATGCGCACATTTGGTATCACTATAAGGAGTTACGTTGTTGTGCTCAGTGTCTCATAGAAGATGAGGATTTTTGTCAAGACGTTGCAATCTACTTATATTTCACAGATTTATTTATAAGTTTGGAGTAACGTGGATAGTACAAGATATAAGACACAAGTTTGGGTTATTCTACTTCTACATCAAATTCATTATACTTAGGTGGTGTTTGTTTTTTAAAAGGTGCCTCTTAACAACCTCTTAATCTGTCTCGTTCAGACGCGATCTGACATTTTGGTCATTAAGTGCGTTTGTTTTTTTATTTTCGTTCAGAGGCGGTCAGAGGATGAAACCTCTTACCCAACAAGATGTGTAGGGGATGTCTTACTAACTCTTAATGTGTTTTCTCTTTTCTTCCTTTTCTTTTCTTTCTTTCATTTAGCTTTCTTTTACTTTATTTTTTTTCTTTGTTTTCTTCTTTGGTTCCTTTTTTGTTTTATATTATATGTTTTCTCGTCTTTTTCATTCGTATTGATAATACATTTTAGATAGAATTACGTTGCTTTTTTTCAAAATAAAAAATATTAAATATGATAATATGATGATGATAAAAAATGCTCAAACTTAACAAAAGAGTATTTCAACTTAAATAATATATAATTAATTTTTTTCAATCAAATAATAGCATGCATATTTTGAGTATTAACTTGAATTATTTTTTTCAAAAATATTTTAATTCTTACCATGGACAATTATAATATATTATTGCTTATGGTCGTATTAGTTCGTTGACTTTAATTGTTCTATTATCATCGTAAATTAATGATAGTGTTAATGGCGAAGATACATTAACACCATGGAATATAACATACCAAAAATATATGATTAATTTACGAGGATTAATAAGTACGACACTATATCTTGAATGTTTTGTTTTTAACACAACTTTATTTATATGTTGTATAGGTTCGTGTTTTAGTTCGCTGACATCAATTGATTCTATTTAATGTGGTTTCTAATCAATTATGTATCATAAGATGAAATGCTATATATTAATCTCATTCAACACATTTTTTTATACAAAAAAAAAAACAATATTATTTCATTGCATTATTCAGACATTTACGCCTCAGATTCGCTTCAGATGTGACGAGTCAGATTCGATTCAAGAGGCTCTCTAATAAACATACCGCACCTTTGGTTTTTCTTCATCAGTAATCATAACATAGAGCCTACAGAATTGAAGATTCAAGAAAATGGTTAAATAGGGTTCAGAGGATGTTTTTGTTAAAATGTTTAACCATATACATGTGGGCTTTGAGGTGAAGGTTTTTACTATGCTAGTCTTTATTATACTGCTTAGTGTGTAAGTTTCTATCACTAAGTTATTTTTCTTTATTGTGCTTAATGGTGGGTTAATTTGAGAGAAGTTAGAAGGCTTGGATTGAAGTGTGATATTGGTATGTAGTGGTCCAGACAAAGTTGCTTATATTCATTTGTCCCCTATTGGTTTATCGACAAAAGGGGAAAGAAGATGGTTAACAAGTACAATTGGCAACTTATAGATCCTTGGTGTGGATTGTGCAAAGAAAATCTACTTAAGGGGAAAGCTTGTTTCATTCAAGGAGATGTGATTACCTCTCACTTCAGAGGAAGATTTGATTTTTAAAGGCATTATGATGAAGTTCGTACACGGACTTTGTTTGTTTTGGTCATCATCAAATACGTGAAAGATTTGGAATTGTTTGATTTGATTGAGACAAAATAAGTAAAATAAGAAACAAGGAAGGAACTAAATGCAAGCTTGGGAATTCTTCAAAAAGATGGGAAGATTTTTAAGATCTAATAGATCTCCGTATATTTTTAAAAGATAAACGTTATAGAAGATAAAGATAAAGTTGGAAGATATTATTTGTTTTCCTAATTATATTTGTTCGTATCCTTTGTACATAGCTGATCTCTAATATATAAAGAGAACATTAGGTCGTGTAGTTTAAGTGTGCACAGAAAATGTAGTCGACTAAAGGTGGTGTGTTGTTTAGGTGTTTGGTTTATTGTAAATGCTAGAAGAAGAGTGTTGTAGCCTCAAGATCAATGTTTCATTGATCTGGTTATAGTTAAAAGGTAAGGTGTTCTAGAATATCATTAGAAATGGGTATGCGAATAAGTTGAATAATATGAATGAAAAACCTTAGTGTCAAAATAACTTTGTTCTTTATGCTATTTCCACTATGCATTCGTTCTTGTACATTGCTAATTTTTCTAGATATAGATCCTAAACATATCTGAGCTTACAACGATTCTTTAATCTTCACATTGGTATCAGAGCAATAGGGCTTATGATCTAGGATCTACAAGGTTTTTGAAGAAGGAAACCCTTAAAACTCCTTTAAATTTCTAGGCAATCGTTTTTGTGATAAAGTTTTCTGAGGTTTTGAAGATAAATGCTATAACAGTGTTTTTTAATCCTCCTCCTTACCTGTTATGGGTGTGTAATATGATTATAAATCATTGTTATTATTGAAGGGTTTCTGTGCATCAAATTAGGTCTTCTTTTTCGATAAACTGTCAAAATCGATGAAGGGTTTACATTCTTTTTCATTACAGAAGTGTTTGGATTTCATGGATTTCCCAATATTGAAGGTGACGGTTTCATCTCTGACTCATAGGCTCAGTTTTCCCTCGTGGACGTCAAATACATCTCGTGCTGTGGCAAGGAAAGGTCACCTCAAAATGATCGGGACTAGCTCATCCTCGTCCATTTCCAAAACTACGAAATCAATTAGAAATATGAACTTATTTACCTTTACCAAGAGATTCTCACAGACCCTGGTGGGGTATTTGATGGATCGATCAGCCAGTTGAATACTCATTGTTGTTGGTTTTAGCTTAGAAATTCCTAATCGTCGAAAGAGAGAGTGTGGCATAAGATTGATACTTGCCCCTAAATCAGCCATGGCTTTCTTTACTGCCAAAGGCCCGGTAAGACATGGTAGTGTGAAACTTCCTGGGTCTCTGTCTTTTTGGGGTAAGCTTCTTTAGATGATAGCAGAACATTCTTCACTAAGTTTGACTGAAGAGGCCGCTTTCTTAAGTTTTTCCTTATGCGAAAGAAGGTCCTTTAGAACCTTGGCTTCCTTTGGCATATGGATCATGGCCTCTTGGAATGGTAGATTGATGTGAATCTGCTTAAAGATGGATATAAGTCGTTTATTTTCGTCATCCCTTTTTTTCTTCCTTACTCTGGAGGGGAAAGGCAGATTTGATGACTTGGAAGGTTGGTAGAAAACGGATGACCGGGGGGCTTCTTCATCATGTATAATGCTTGATTCTGAACCCTCAAGTCCTTCTTTTTCATTTGCCCCTTCAGTGTGGTTGGTAGGTTCCGATTGCAATGGAGTCGGGAAAGGGGGGTCTCGAGTGTTGACTCCAGATCTAGTTGTTATAGAAAAATTTGGTGCCTCTGGGTTAGGAATTTTGCTTTCCCCGATTGTGGAGAGGATTTGAGAGAATTGTTCATGCATTTCCTTACTATGTTGGTCAAGCGTCTCTCCTATCCCTTTCGTGTGGAATTTCTTTTCGAGCATAAAGTTGGCGAGTTCGTCTTCAAACTTACTTCTAACAACCCATTCAAGACCATCCTCTCTTTTTTCCTTACGTTTTTTGTTCCCCCATGGTGGGACATCGTCGTTCTGATAGAACCTCAAAAGGGAAGGGTCATCGTAGATGTCACCCCCTGACAAACATACCTGCTCGGCCGGGTTGTTCTGTCTGCACTCTTCGGCCTTGTGGGATCTTCCGCAGTAGTCGTAGATAAGGTAGGGGTTTTTTAACCTAGCCTCTCGAGTAGGTGTTTTGAGGTAGGAGATTCGGTTGCAAGCCCTCTTTAGACGTACCCTGAATGTAGGTTGCATTGCGTCTGAAATAGAAGAAATGTTCATGGATGGAAGGGGGTCGTCCCATAAGTCGTCTTGGTATTGGATGTATTCTTCTATTCGATTCCACCGCTCTTCGTCGGTGAGGGAGTTGAAACGGAATTGTGTGAATTGATCGAGTTTCATACGGTCATCCAGAGATATATTATCGTGAAAGATTTGTACTAGAAGCCATTTTTGTATTCCATGGTGGGGGACTTATTTGATCAAGTTCTGGAAACGGACCCAAGCGCTTTTGATGGATTCGTCGGCCCCTTGTTTGAATCGGAGGATTAAGTCTCTAAGGGGCGAGGTGCATCCCGCTGGAAAGAAGTAATAAAGGAATCATGATACGAGTTGATCTCATGTCGTGATTTGAGCAGGGGTATTTTGTCAAACCATTCTGCTGCTTTTCCTTTGAGGGAGAAGTGGAAGAAACATAGCCTAGATGTATCCCTTATTTTGTCAAACCATTGCTCGTCGTCTTTTATTCAAAATTTAAATACTGCTTCCGCTATCTTTAATTAATGCTTCCGCTATGTTTTTAACGTTGAAATAGTTTGTAAAACTTTATTATCTTTAACTTATGCAACGAGTAATGATTTCTTCTAAAACGTACCCCTTAGAGGTCGTTTTCTATGCTTTGTTCTAGAGATATTTATGACTTCACGCCCCCGGACACGTATTCCGTCCAGGCCCCGTTTGGGGGTGTGACAAATCTAGTGTGACAACCGGCAATCTTGGGCTTATATTTACTTATATACTCGAAACTTTTTACTTTGAACACGTACATACTTGATTTAATTTATAACCAGATAGGTTATCCCGCGTGCAACGAGAAACAACTTTGAACATACCTTGACTTTGGACTAAGTTTAGTCTACACATAATAAGTATGTTATGACCATCATAAGCACGTTTTATAAGTTACATGCATTTGATTTTATGAATTTTACGTAAATCACTTGAACCTTGCATTGTGTCCCATGCATGCATGCATGCATGAACAACCACCTTTCCATAAACACTAGTATATATACACTAAATACTCAATTTTTGAAAAAAAAACATAAACCTTCCCCCCCCTCCCTCTACCCCACGCCGTCTACCACCATGTGCCATCCGTCCCCCACCTTGTATCTCCCTTATCCACTAGCCTAACCACCTAGTACACCCTCCTTTTGTTACATAACCTAACCGCTATGTCCTCTCTTCCCTTATTCTCTCCCCTAGTTCGAGCCCCACACCGCCATGAGACAAGAGTTTTTGTCATATTTGCCTTAAATGTACACACACCTCCTAGCATACCTTGATACTCTTTTAAGTTTCCTCATTTATGTCTATAAAAGGAAGGCACGAATTCATCATTTCCCACACACACAAAATTTACAATATCTCTTCCTCTCCTCTTTATTACGCACGACACACATACACATACACTAGGGCTTTCAAAATTTACTTACTTATTTTGCAAGAAGAATTTGGGTTAAAGGTTTATAAGCTAGAGTTTGGAGTTGATTATTTGGGTTTAATAGTTAGTTTGGGTATTGATTAGTTCTCTTGTTCATCAATCTTCATCTTCACTAGTAAGCATTCTATTTATCAACTTTTTCATATTTCATACATCATATACATCATTCCTAGTACTTGTATATGCTTGCAGTATATTTGTTTTTATGAAAAACTTGTTAAAACAAAAACTAGTGTTGAGCAGAATTTTTAGTTGACTTGAATGAATGAAACGAATACTTTGAAACAACCTTAGGGAAAATTTCTTTCCATTTTCCATTAGAATAATGTCTTCGATGTATTTTTGGAGTTAGCCACTCAATGGATGATTTGTTATCATTTTTAAATGATTTTTGCAAGATTAGTGGTACGAATCTGAGTTTGGAACTTTAATTATAACAATGAGCATCTTAAGAATGATTTACATAGGGTTTTTGGTAACCAAAAATGTGTTTTACTTGTTTTCTTGAATAAATTGACTTACGAAACCTTATAAAATACTACTACAAGCATATAGAAGTGAAAACTTTTCATAAAACTCAGACACATCAATCTCATGCTGCATTTTAAACCTAAAGCGCACTATTATTGCATTAGGTTGCGGTTAAGACTTATGCTATTTATACTTGATCGTATTTCTTGGTTGTACAATTTGCTTGAGGTGAGTTTCATAGCCCCACTTTTACTTAATACTTGTTTTGAAATTCTTTGGGGTGAGATACATTGCTTGCTTTTCATACGGACACACACTTTAAACTATTATGGATTAGCCTAAGTACCCTATTGCCATGAAGTCCCACTATCATGAACCGTTAATTACTTTGTGTAAGCACGAATGCTGTGTATAGGTCTATTGGGGTTGACAAACCCCGTCCGGGTATGTAACAACTAATTACCATGTCAAACGGACGCATTTCATTTAAGGTAGTACTTGGGTGTTTTCGCAAAACATTGAATTTCAGGGCACGAATGTAACAGACTGGGGTTCACATGTAAACATTGGTTAAGGCTTCGGTGTAACGAGCTTAGTTCAATCGTAATTACTTTTCTATGACATTGTAATTGTTATAATGGTCATACACTTGAAATCTTGTGGTCCACACTAATATTTTACTAAAACCTATGAGCTCACCAACATTATTCTTGACGTTTTAAGCATGTTTATCTCAGGTCAATAATTGCATTGGTAAGCTGCAAGCTTATGGAGTCCATGGTCTTGTCATCCTTCGAGGGTCATATAGCATTGGATTTACACTACCTTATCGTTGATTGTATTCAAACTTAATTTCTTTTCTTAACGCAAACTATGGAAATTTGTCTTATTGTTAAACTTATTTAATTTAAATGAATCAACGATGTATTTTCTAAAACGAATCATATAGAGGTCACTCTCTTTGTATCTTGTGTTCTTGTATTATGAAGTCATGACCCCCGGTTACCTTTTCGCTGCATGATTTTGGGGGTGTGACATCTAGCAAAAGGTTTGAGTGGTTGTTGTGATTATCTGGATGGTTGTGAGTTTGGATTTTGGGGTTTGTTGGTGATGATGGGTTGGTTATTTATGTGCTTCCTTTGGGTTATAATAAAGGTATTTAGTTTAATTGTGATATATTGTTTAGGGTTTATGTTTTTGATACCTGTACTATTAGAGCTATTGTTGTGGTGATATGTTTTGAAGGTGGTGTTTGATTGCGTTATATTGTTTAGGGTTTTGATTTGGGATTGTTTTTTTGTTGATACGTGCTCTATTAAAGTGATTTGTCTATTAAAGTTGTTATGTGTGTTCTTTGTTGATAAGTGATCTGGTAAAGTGATTGGTCTATGTGGAAACTAGAATGGAGGGGGTAGAATAATTTACCATTTCAAAGTTTATTGTTTCAAAATACTAGATTCAATTCTATGTGAAACAAATCAATCACAACAACTAAGTAATAGCTTAACTAAGAGAAATATGAATATAAATAATGACAAATAAGTAAAAGATGGAAAGATCAAACCTAAACAATAGAATTTATAGTGGTTCGGCTATGAAGTTTCTCTTCGCCCTACTTCACTCCCTAAGTATCAAACTTAAGAGTTCAATGCACTATATCAACAAGCTCCCTTCAGGCAGAGAAAACCATACAACTTCGCTTATAACAATTATCGACACTAAGCTAGATGTCGAGTTCTTCTCTGGATAGAACCAAATCTTTCACACAAGTACTCGTACTACCTTACACACTATTGTATTTTTCAACGCCAAAATACTAACCTACTGATGCAGTGGGTTGCACCACAAAAATTTTACAACCCTCCTAGGCAGTGTACCTAATCGTTGTAGTGTAGTATAGGCAAGACTCGGGGAAGGGTCGGGGTTATGATCGGTCTCTAGGGAAATAGTTTGGGTAGGCTCAAATCGTATGTTCACTAGGGTCTAAGGGTTGAAGGAAGATTATTTTTGTATTTTTATGTTCTTTAGAAAGCAAGTAAATATGGGTTTAAAAGGAGGGGGTTGATTAAACTACTAAATTAAACTACTCTTAATTATGTAAGAAAAGTAAATTGATGGGGAAAAACTCATATGGTTAAACAAACGTGTTTACCTAATCATGCACTACTCCCTAGTTGTCTTCTCATATTTTATTGCTCGTCACCCTCGTAATGTAATGTGTAAGTATTTATTAATTCAAACACTTAATTCGGAATTCATCCAAAGGTGATCTAGATATGAATATCTAATCACATGTATCCTCTAACCTAGTTACGTTTCCCTAGACGTCTATGCTATGTAATTTAATAGATAGTTTTCTAAAGCCTAACATGCACACCATTAACAAGAAGCAATAATAAAAGATCTAACAACTAGGTTTCATGCAATCATAAGTAAACACAATTATATTTAGCCAAGCATGTTAATGTAAAGCGAAGAACAATTAATCAAACAATACATAGACATGTTAAATGATTAAAAGGGTAAAAGAACTTCACTTTAATTAAACATGGAGTATGAGTGAGCACAAAATGGTTTAGAAACTCTAAAATTCGACCACAATGGCTGCTACAAAGATATCCCATGATACTCTACGTTTTTCCTCCCACAAATATAAAAAATAGGGTTTGTATATATAGAATATAGGCTCTGACGACGTTGCTTAGAAATCCTGATGTCGTCAACCCACTGAATCTTCTATGGGCTTCTTTAAGTCGGCTACCTTGATCTCATCACAAAAGGTTGTGATGTCGTCGCCTTGAAACTTTGACGGCGTTAGAGGAAATCCTGACGCCATTTCCACGCACTGTAAACCATAGCTTGATCAAAATCTTGTAGAGTTGCGTTCTTGTCCCGTTTCTTCCCAAATCGAGCCTAACTCACGTGCTTTTTCTTCCAATGCTTCCCAAATGCTAAAATATCAAAAAGAAATAATTAAGTACAATATCTGGGGATATTTGCATGATTTTGGGGGTTAAATGACCCCAAAAAGTGTATAAAATGACACCTCGTCAAATACACATACACTTGGAATTAGCTTGTCATCAAGCAAATGGGATTTTCTACCTAGTAAATAGCAAAGTCAGGGGGGCTTTAACCTACTCAATAAATATAGTTTATGGCAAACCGGATTAATCTCATGATTAAAAGCACATAAATTATATACTAGCACATCATATAAGTGTTTGGATTCTCTCTTTCTCTCGATGTAATAATGAATTACAATATGTATAGGAAACGGGAATAATAAGCACTCACTACCTGTCATAGTATGTAGATTACCATAAGCTTGATAAAGGATCAAAACCACCACCACTTAGGCGTAAGCACCTAGGAATTACTATCAAAGAGGTCTTTTAAAAGCTTGTAACGTAAGGTATAGGGTAAAGGAAACACGGTTGGGGATATCAGGGAATTTTGACTAGTAGCAAGCTAATTATCTACAAGAATACATGTTATAGGCGTTGCTAAGCCAAGACTTGACGAAACTAGGACAAATATACACAAATCTACATCAGTCTCTTTCTTTTTCTTTTCTTGACTCTTTCTTGACATAAACATAAGCAAGATGGCAGCCCGTATATTCTAACATTTTTTTTTGCTTTTTTCTTTTTTTAATTTTTTTTATACACTTTTACCCTGCCATCAGCTGAAAATAAATAATATTATATATAACTCGGGGCTTATAGTTGCACCCCTACTGTAACATCCGAGAATTTTTGAAATTTCGAATGACGATTTTACCCTTTGACTTTTTGGGTCTGACTTGACTTTTTGACCTTTGGTCTTTTATTGTCTCGTAAAAAAAACAATTACCGCGTAACCGGTAAAATTTTCAGAACATATTTCAAATAATAAATCATATTTATTATTATATTTTCCAAGTGGAAGTTATTTTAACTTATTTGGCTTGAAAACTAAAAAGGTATATATTAATTAATAGTTGACGTATCAAAAACGAACCACTAAATCATGTTTTCATAACTCGGACTCTAAAACAATTTAATGTAAAACGACATTCCTGATAACGCGAATATACGAGTTAAAATTTATTTCTAGTTTTACTCTCGGACGAGACGTAACCGGTTCACCAAATAAATAGCGAACATTTTTATAAATGTTATAAAAATATTTATGAAATATTATCAAATAAATACTCGTTTTTATCGGAAAAATGATTTGGAAAACAATGGCGCGAGTTTCGTGACTCGAATCAACCGTTAACTAGTTCAAACGAGTCCCGAACCAATAGTTATAAAAACTATATTAAAAAGTTACACAATAAACCCTAAACTATTATATACTTTCTAATTTCATTTTAAACTTTTATATATAAATAAAAGTTTTATATATTTTTATTTCATTTCCAAAAAAATATACACACACATATATACTTCACCCTCCCACTTCTCTCTCCCTCATATCCGGCAGCTACCGGCCAACCTCCGGCCACCACCGTCGCGCCGCCGAAAAACTTTTCCGGCGAGTTTTTGAAAACCATCCCCAAAGCTCGATCTACCCGATTCGTTGAACCACGCGCCCCACGCGCCATCCCCATCGTCTCCTACCGCCACCACCATCGCGACATCAACACCACCATCATCATCTTTGTTATATAATTCACGATTTGAATTATATACTTGTTCATTTTTAATATGTAATATATACGGAATATATTACATACTTTGTGTTTACTTTTCAATTTATTTTATTTAACTATTACAACTTTAAAAACTAAATCTTTATCAACGTGTCACGTTGACATAACCATTTATCGGGAAACCCAAATAGATTATCCTAGGCTAGTGGGACTTAGCCGTTAAGTTAAGTTGCATCTTCTTAATCGAGCCGCTTCGTCCTCCATTTGTGTTGTGCATATTAGATGCCTATCTGTCAACCGTTCTTCAACATCAATGTGAGTTTATAGCCCCACGTTTTACATGTTTTATATATATTTTTGGGGTGAGAACATGCTTGTTTACAAATGCATTTACATGATTGTTTACAAATTGGTTTACATACTCATTTACATAGCTCGCTATGGGATACATTACTTGACTTTATTTTTGGTCACGAATGCATACTTTAGTTTTGAAATGATTGTCGGATTACGATTTGATTGGCGGCAACAATCCTTACTGCCCGGGTGTTCTTGGAGGGAACACCCATGATGGGAACATGATTGGTGGTTTTTACACTATATATATATATAATATATAATAAAATATAAAATATATATAAGTCTAAAAACAACAATCAATGAAACCGAGAAGTAGTATAAAGTGTTCCCGGGTCGTTTATCTCCAACGAGGCTGTACTGGAAGATCGAAACAGTCGAAGATTTGAGTTTGAAGGAAGGATTGATTTGAGAGGGTGGAAAAGT
>BQNB010028576.1:19513-51879 GCA_026074375.1 Tanacetum coccineum
CAATCACAACAACATTAAGCATATCACCTATAATAACCACATAAACGTTCATGCCTTAAGTAAAACCACATAATCGCAGCGATTAAACACATCCAAAACATCTTTGCATCATTTCCATCCCATTGTAAAACATTAAAAGTGGGACTATGAAACTCACCTGATGCTTAGCTTCCCAAAAGAATCCAACAAAAGCTTCACAAACACTTCACGGATAATCTAAACAATTAAGCACACAATAAGCTACCATCAATTAAACATTAAACCCAATATGATGTAACCTCAACTATGATGGATATCTAAGCTATCTACCATAATTCTATACTTGATTTAAACATTTTCCAACTCCTACATATGCCATTTACACTTCACTGCTACACTTTATATTTTCTGGTTTTGAGCAGAATTTAATACTCACTTACGCGTCCTAAACGTCTCAAACCAAAATTCACCATGCTACATATATGTCATATGAACCTCTCATAGATCTCGCAAAGCCATTACCCTTTTACAAATACCCTTTAGAAATTCATTAATCTAAAGTGTCCAAAATTCGTATAGAATCTGACCTCCTAAAAGTATGGCACTAGCTGACCACTTTAGACCTCCTTTCATACTTAGCAAAAATTCAGGGGTCACATACAATATATAAACTAACTTCCACGTGATTTTTAACCTCTAACTAGATGTCTAATTATTTTTAGAAAAATCAAAACCAAAACTTAAATTTGTCACTGTTTTACACACTGATTTTGTAACGACCCTTTGACCCACTTCCCGACCATAAAAACTCACGAGGCCAACTTTTCTGGAAAGAGACTCTCTGAGGTTATCTCCATTATGTTGTAAATTGTTTATTTGAATTTTTATGAATGAGTTATGCTCGTTACAAAACTGTCTAAAATTCTGCAGTGAATTAAACAACTAATTCGGGCAATCTAGACCCTAACGCAAGGTCAAATCTCGTAACCAATTAAACTAATGATCAAACAATCATTATAACATTATAAACTTCCAGAAAAATCAAAGCCCTAATTTATAAACCCTAATTTATAAACCCTAATCCATCAAGCTTAGATTACAAGAATTGAAAATTAAATAACTAGAATTAAACAAAGATTAGAAAATACCTTAACCAAGAACCCTAAAATTTTCTCTTCTTCTTCTCTTGGAAAATTCGGCCGAACAAATGAGGGTCTAGGGATCCTTTGTTTTTGTATTTATAAGCCTCCTAAGAGATCCTAGATAGAGCCTATTTAGAATTTGATTTCTAATACAACTCTTTTTTTTCTTTTCTTTTCTTTTTTTCTTTTATTCGGCCGGTTAGGCCTTTTATTTATTTATTTATTTTCTATTTATTAATTACATAATTACTTGTATTTCCTTAAATTTTCATAAAATCCTTAACTAATTTGACTATACCTTTTTGCTTAAACGAAACTCACTAGACTTTTAAAAATAACTTTTAACTTTTCATTTTCAACCTAACTTTCCTAAAATAGAAATTTTACATTCTTCTTAACTTACCACTTAAAATCTAAACCTATCTTAGACTACTAACACAAAAATACATATACGTAAAAATACTTACACAATAAATACAGAAACGCTCAAATCTCAATAATCATTTCCTTGTCACTCAAAAGTGAACAAAATGAACTTAACCAACTTCACCGTCATTCTAATCTCATTGAGATGGTCACACTCAACAGATTGATTACCAATACCTCATAAACACATATAAACACACATAAACATATAAAATCACATAAATCATACATTGCAACGGGCACCTAAGTCAACACTAACGGTTTGACTAACCTGCTCAAGCCATGGTTGTCACAGTTGGTATAGAGTTTAGTGGTTAGGGGTTTAGGGTTTTTGATATACGTTTTAAATTTTATGTATACATCACTTGTGATATTATACCTATTGGTTAGGGGTTTAAGGTTTAGGGTTTTAGGTATATGGTTTAATGGTTAAGGGTTTAAGGTTTTTGGTATATATTTTAAAGTTTATGTATATATCACTTGTGATATTATACTTAGTGGTTAGGGGTTTATGGTTTTGGGTATAGGGTTTAGTGGTTAGGGGTTTAGGATTTTTGGTATAGATTTTAGAATTTATGTATATCACTTGTGATATTATATCTAGTGGTTAGGGTTTAGAGTTTTTGTTATAAAGTTTAGTGGTTAGAGGTTTAGGGTTTTTGGTATATATTTTGAAGTTTATGTACATATATCACTTGTGATATTATAGCTAATGGTTAGTGGTTTAGGGTTTTGGTATAAGGTTTAGTGGTTAGGAGTTTAGGGTTTTTGTTATATAGTTTAGTGGTTAGGGGTTTAGGGTTTTTGATATAGGGTTTAGTGGTTAGGGAGGAGGGTTTAGGGTTTTTGGTATCGGGTTTAGCGGTTAGTGGTTTAGGGTTTTGGTATAACGTTTAGTGGTTAGTTGTTGAAGGTTTTTGGTATAAGGTTTAGTGGTTAGGGGTTTAGGGTTTTTGGTATAGGTTTTAAAGTTTATGTATACATAACTTGTGATATTATATCTAGTGGTTCAGGGTTTAGGGTTTTTTGTATAGGGTTTACTGGTTAGAGGTTTAAGGTTTTTGGTATAGATTTTAAAGTTTATGTAAACATCACTTGTGATATTATATCTAGTGGTTAGTGGTTTAAAGTTTTTGGTATATGTTTTAGTGGTTAGGGGTTTAGAGTTTTTGGTATAGATTTTAAAGTTTATGTATACATCACTTATGATATTATACTTAGTGGTTAGGGGTTTATGGTTTTGATATAGATCTTAAAGTTTATGTACATGTCACTTGTGATATTATACCTAGTGGTTAAAGGTTTAGGGTTTAGTGGTTAGGGGTTTAGGGTTTTTGGATAATATCATTGATAGATAACGTATGAAAACAGAAGCAACCGATTGATAACAACCAAAAACGTCTCAAAACGGCCAAATATGTATGAACATGGACGAAAACGCGCGAAAGCTGGCGAAAACACGTGAAAGCTTAAGAAAAAGCGCGAATGCGGACGAAAGCGTGCGAAAACGTAAGAAAACATGCGAAAAGGTAAGAAAAGGTCACAAAACAGACGAAAACGTGTGAAAACGAAAGAAAACGTGTGAAATCGAAAGAAAACGTAATAAATCATGTGAGAACATAAGAAAACATGCGAGAACGTCTAAAAACAGACAAAAACGCGCGAAAACGGATGAAAAAGTGCGAAAACGGATGAAAACGTGTGAAAGCTGACGAAAGCGCGCAAATGCAGACGAAAGCGCAAGAAAATATCCAAAAATAGACGAAAATGTGTAAAAACTTGTGAAAACGAAAAAAAACATGCGAAAGCGAACGAAAACAGAATAAAAAGTGTGAAAACAGACGAAAACGTATAAAACGTGCGAAAACGTAAGAAATCGTGCGAGAACATAAAAAAACGTGCGAGAACGTCTAAAAAAGAACGAAAACACGCGAAAACAGACGAAAACACGCAAAAGTGTACGAAATCGTGCGAAAGCGGATGAAACCTTATGAAAACGTACAAAAAACGTACAAAAACGTAAAAAAAACGTAAAATAAACCGTAAAAAGCGTAAAAAACATACAAAATGTCAAATAGGTTAATTAATTGCAATTTGGGCAAGATTTGCCAACTTTACAAATAATGAGGGAGTGGTTAGTGTGAGTTTTAGTAAATTTACACTTTTTGTCCCTCCATGTTTTTTTTAATCTTAAACTTTGTCTTTATAATCTAATGAAATAAATGGTTTAAATTTGTCCCTTGGTATGTATGAAGAAACTATTATACAAAATAATTCACCTCATATTATATAATTATATTAAACATCATAGACTATTCATATAAATAGTAAAAAAATAATAAAAAAATCAAAACCTTCACATTAAACAGTAACAATGAATAATTGACTAATATTAAAAAAAATAAACAAGTTACAAAACGCATCTTTACGTTTTCAAAAAGTTACGAAACTGAACTTCAACCTTTACCTAAAATAAAAAAGTTACAAAACGCACCCTCAAGTTTGCTAAAGTTACAAATCTGACATTCAACTTTTACCTATTTACGACTTTTTTATATAACAAACATTATTTATTAAATATGGAACGCAAATCTATTGATTCATTCAGAAAAAAAATGTCATTGAAAAAATCAACGAATTGGGAACAAAACAAGCCCAATATTGCAATGCTTCTGACATGGCGAATGATGTGTGCTAAAACACACATTATTTGTACCTCGAAAAATGCTAATAAATGGACTAAAACACTAAAATATGAGTAAATATGTTGCAAATATGTTTGTATTATGTTTTTATGTCTTACAGGTACAAAGGATTGAAAACAAAGCAAAAACGGTAATTTTCGGGTGACTTTCGACGACGTTTGTACGTTTATCGAGGTTCAAACGAAGTTGTTAATATTCCACGATCACACCATTGGAAAGAGAACGAAATTACGAGTCTATCGGTACCTTACTTGCATATGTGAACCTTTTTATTTTGAACCTTTTTCGTCCCTGTTTGAACCTTTAGTAATAATTGGCCTGGTCCAAAAATAAGATGGGTTATATATTTAATTTTGCATACTATTATTAGAGCTATGCTCTAGCCCACCGGCTAGAGTCATGTGTCTCTACACTTGATGTCCCGGGTTCGAAACAGGCAGAGGGTTTATCCCCTCATTTCCACGTCAGCGCCACGTGGCAGCTGACGTGGCACTAACACGTGGCATACCCGATCCAGACCCGGACCCGACCCGACCAGACCCGGCCCATGACCCTACCTGACCCGGCCTATGACCCACCTGTTGATCGGTGGTTGACCGATGGTCAGGCGGTGGTCAACGGTGGTCCGCCGCCGTTGACCACTACCGTTGGCCACCGTTGACCGCCATTGATCGGTGGTCTGGCAGTGGCTCTGGCGACGGTGATGGAACAGTAATCATGCCACATGGCACCAATCACATGGTGACACGTGGCCTGCTAATGATTGATAGCAGGTTGTGCATGTACGAGGTATGGTACGAGGTTCAGGTTCGTTGGCGGCTGGTGAATGATCTAGAAGGACACGTGGAAGTTGCTAGTTGGTGGATCGGCTGGCGTACGATAAACGCAGACCCAAGCCAATCATTAGCATTTATTGAGTCGGTAGAGTGCTGTAAAGACCAAATAACCTCTAGATCTGGAAGTATTATTGGTTGGATACCTGAAAGGACGAATTTGCCCTCCCACTACTTGGGCTATATAAATCAACAGACGCAGCAGAGGAAAGGGTGTTAGAATTTAGTTTTATTTTCATAGTAGAGTAGTATAGTTTTAGGAGTAGGAGTAGAATAGTGGTAGCTTATTTTAGCTTATTATTGTAAAAGCTTTTTAGCTTATTCTCAACTTATTATATTGGCTTATTTTTAGGAAGATGCTCTTTATTAAGGTTGGTTTTTATTAAATGCTTATTATTTCTTTTTGCTTAATTTTTTGTTTGCTTATTCTTCTACTCATTTTCTTTTGCTTATTTCCAAATAAGCTCATGGTTATAGCTTATTTTTTCGATCCGATCTCTTATGCTTATATTCTAATTAGCTACTTTCATAGCTTATTTAGACTAGTTTATTTTACATTCTTTTCGATTTAGAGCTTTTCGAGTGAGCTTATTTTAGCTTATTTTCGATTGCTTATTTTTATTCAAGCTTATTTTTTTCTAGATCCAATCCTTAATCATACCCGATCCGAGTTCACTTGATTGAACAACTTAGTTTCGGGTGGATTTGGATCTATTAATTATAGCTTATTTTCTAGCATAAAGTTTGTTGCTTTTTAATTCTAGCTTATTTTTCTTAGATCTAAATCCTTAATCATACCCGATCCGAGTTCACTTGATTGAACACCTTAGTTTCGGGTAGATTTAGATCTAAAGTTTTCATCTTTTTATTAGCTTATTGTCTTTAGAATAAAATCTAGCTTATTTTGTCTTAGTAGCTTATTATTATCTTGTTCATCTTAACCCTTGTTTGTTTTAATGTTGATGAAATCTATCCAACTCTTAGGCGAGGAGCTTATGGGTCTTTTAAGCTTATTTTACTACTAAAGTTTTAAGCTTTTTAAGTTTTTACTTAGCTAATTAGTGAATAAAGCTCAAAACTTTATTAGCTAATTAGTTATTTAGAATCTAATAAAGTTATAAACTTTAGTGTTTAATTAAGTTTACTAGATCGGGTGGTTTATATTCGTCTCCATTTTCTTCAATCGGGTTCTTCCTCCTTTTCCTTTTTCATTAATTTGTAGTTTTAGCTTAATTAGCTTAATATGTTTGTTATTATTGTTATGCTTATTATTGTTCGTTTAGTTGCCATGTTTAGCGAGTAGATTTTCTCATATGCTTGTTAAGTGTTAAATTGCTTAGTGAATTAAGTGTGATTAATAAAAAAGGGAAAATATTGATTAGTAATTTTTATATTACTTAAATTATTGTTTTGGTTATTCGAGCGGGCAAAAGCCGTAAGAATAATTAGGCATTAATTTAGTAATCGATATCTTAATAAGAGTTGTTTTCAATATAAGCCAACGTTGTGAGAAGATAATTTGTTAGAAAGATATTGGTTCATCAATAGGGACTTAATTGTATGTTTAATTCACAATACACTTAACAAGCATATCTTTTATAATAAATCGTTCTTTGTTTAATTGCTTGCTATTTGCTATCTAGTTTTTATGTACTTTATTTTTATTTTTATTTTTTAGTTTTAATCCAAAAACAAAAATATTCGATATCCAAGCATCAAACAAAACGCTTTCGTGAATTTCAAATTTATCTCTCGTCGGGATACGACATCCGGGAGATTAACTATTACTTGTCCTCAAGTAATTTTTAATATCAAGACGGTACTCTCTATAATATCTATATTTTGAGATATTTAGTTATATATTTTATTATATATATTCTATTTGGATTGAACCAGTTTTTGGCACCGTTGCCGGGGAGATGTGTACGATCTACACGTGGTGTTTGAAGTTAGTGCCTTGAAGAACCTTTCTTCGGAAAGTTTATTTTCGTATTATTATAAATATATATATTAAAAAATCTAAAAATATCTTTCAATTCTATTATATATATATTATATATTAAATATTTTTCTTTATAAAAATCCAAAAAAAATATTTTCATTTTTATTTTTATTTTTCTTTTATATAAATATTAAAAATACCAAAACTATTTTTATTTTTATTATTATTATCTTTAAAAAAACCTATAAATATTCTTCTTTATCATCTTATTACGTTTAATTATTATCTTCTTTTCCCTTTATCCGTTTAATTCTTCGACATGTCTTCGTATAACTATTTTGGTTGCTCGTGGTGTGGAGGTCCGTTTAATGGTGGAAACTGTCCGGGCTGTAGCAGTGTAGGATCTGGAAATGAGTTTGTCTATGACCCAAATCCTTAATCTTATAATGAAACACCCGATTTTTATTACCCACCTCCACAGCCCTAGTTTGAGACATACTCGTATGAGTTATGTGGGAACGATTCTCACTACGGTTATGATTGTCCACCACAAGTACCGCTTGTCTATGAGCAGGAACCGTGCTACAATCAAAACTTTAGTGATAATTATTATCTACAAAATTCACCGAGTTTTTCTCAACAATATTTGTGCTGTGAAAACTGTGGGTGTCCTCATGAAAGTTTTCAATGTTAACCGATGAATCAAAACCACTTTGAGCATAATTCTAATTCTTTCGGTTTTGACAAATATCAATCCCCGCAGTATTCCATCGATCATCAAGAAGACCTTAATCAACAAAGATGGGAAGAGTCAAAGAATGAACTTCTCAACATGATGCGATCATTTTGTGAAATGGTAATTCAACGAAAGCAAGCGGCTAATATCGATCAATCACCTCCTCAAAAAATGAGTACTCCCGAGCCTTCGTGACGTTTCAATTTTACTTGCGATGATGACGATGATGACGAGGAGTATTCTATTCCTTTGAATAAAATGCCTCAAATTCTTCGATCTATTGCTCTCGCACCCGTCTTTTCTACTATTAAGCCCGAGGACTCTCTCATCATGGGGGATGAGCATCTTAGTACTATTCCTGAAAAGGAATCAGACGAAGTAATAAAGTCTAGTGTTGAGGACCTTGTTCCAATCCCAAGTGAGTCCAAGGATACTTCCGAGAGTGATAGTGATTGTGATTTGTGATGATTTCTCCCATTAACATTTATGAGGAAAAATCTGTGACTTTCTCTAACCCTCTCTTCGATTCAAATGATGATTTTACCTCTAGTGATGACGAGTCACTATCCAATGAGGACGTTCCGGAGATAATGTTAAAATTTATTCGAACCCTCTTTTCGAATTCGATGACGAATACATCTCTAGTGACGTAAATCCTCTTTTTGATGAGGTGTTAGAGAACATCGAGAGTAAGGACTCTTATGTTTCTAACCTTGATGAGCCAGCTTTGCTTGTCACACCTCTTTCCGATTTTAATGAGGATGAATGTTTTGACCTAGGTGGCGACGTTGATGAGATTTAGTTTCTACTTCACCATGATCCGTCTACTCCTAAGATAAGCGTTGCTTCCATTCTCGAGGGGCTCACCGATTAATCGCCTCTCGAAGAGAATGATGATTTATTTAATTTGGAATCTAAAGAGAATGAATGGAAGAAGATTTTGTACGATGCTCCAATTGATGATTTGATGACCGAGGACAAAGTTTTCGACCCCGGGATTCATGAGAAAACTTTTTCTCCAACATATGTGAGATTACCCTTTGAGGATCGCCATTATCTTTCCCTCACATATGTTATCCGAATTTTTCTTCCTTATTTCACCTATCCGGTGGAATCTCCTTTTCTTCTCTCCTCCGGGAGTGAGGATACTATTTTTGACCCCGGCATCTCCGCTTTTCATTTTTCTTCTCTAGAACCGGTGGCATCTCATCGGAGTGGAACTTTCATGTGCTTCAATGTTTATCTAAACATCTTGAATGAAAGTCCGATCTTTCACAAATGTTTCGTCTATCAATATAACCGATTAATATGAGGAGAGTTCAAGATAGAGACTAGCAATAAACAAAGCGCTTCTTGGGAGGCAAACGTTGTCTTTCTTCTTTCTATTTTTCTTTATAAATAAGTGTGTGATTTTATAGCCTAGTGTGGGGGCGTTGCTTCTTTTATGGTATGTGGGGCTTTGTTTTTGAAGGATTACTTTCAAGATTCGTGAAGACCCGTACTTGTTTTCAATCCTCCAATCATCCGGTCTTCGATCTTTTGCTTATTTTAGAATCCTCAATCCTGATCTTATATATATATATTTGTTTCCCCTTTCACACTTGGAATTTTTTGCATTTGTCTTTTTCGTTCCTAAGTGTGGGGGTAAAATCCGATATTTTTGAACATTGAGACCAATGTTCCATTCTAAGTGTGGGGGGGGGGATTTCTGCCGAAATATGATCATGCCTGTGCCTATATGTGTTCCCAGGCAATCCCGTTTTGACTAAAAATTTAAAATTTTATTGTTTTATTATGATATATATATATATATATATATATATATATATATATATATATATATATATATATATATATATTTTATTATTATATATAATAAATTGTAAACAAATGATTGGAAAATATAAAAAATATAAATAACTAGGCAAGGTGAATTAGGTAGCTTTTGACTTGATCGAGTTTTAAACTCTAGCTTTCCCCTTAGCTTTCGAGACTTTGCGTTTGCTTAACTTTAAAATTATGCAAAGAACGAAAAATGATAGAGTTGAATATAAGTTAGATGCTAAGCGTGGAGTAGTTGGATCTCTTTAGAGCTCATAGAGGTTAATTGTGGCTTTTTTGCTCCCACCAGCTTAATAAATTTATATAATTGTTGAATAAATAAAGTTACTTTGGTTTTTGCGATTCTTAGTTTAGATCCCTTCGTAGAGATTCTTTCTGATGAAAGTAAGGTACACATTGAGGTTTTGTCAGTGTTGTGGGGAAATAGACTCTTGGACCATGGTCGGCTCGCATACCGATGTGGCAGTTGTTAAAAGACCACATGACTTGAAAGTTGGCTATAATAATATTAATATTAATTGTGATAATAAACGTAAAGCGGAATAAAGACTTTTGGATCATGGGTGGGCTCGAACATAACGATTGTGACAGTCGTTTAATGGGTGGAGGTAATAATAATAAATAAATAAAAAAATGTGTGGCGGATAAATGTTTACTGTCTATTGCCTAACTCACAACTGATTGTGGCAGTCTTCTAAAATAAAGGCCAATAGTAATAATCCGAGATTGATTAAAAGTTTGCTGGATCTTGCGCCACAACCGATGTTGCAAGCCACTTAAAAGGTCGAGGATCCTGGTCGAATTAAGACTCTGGACCATGTTCGACTGCATACCGGATGATGTGGTAGTTGTTCTAAGGACTGAGAGGTTTCATAATGTTGCAATATTAATAATGTTAATTTTATATAAGCAAATTTCGACTCCGGGGTTATCTAAATAAAGCCTCCGTCTCTGGACTCATAGTTGAGTTGTTTCAGATGAAATAAAAAGGATAACTCCTAAATCATGCGAAATTAAAACCTTAATGTGGACCTTATTCTCTCTATATCGTCTTTTTATGAAAGGATTTCAAACTAATTGTGGTCTAAACCGGGTTTTCTTTATATGAATAAGAATTTAATTTATTTGTCAACAATAAAAATAATAATAAAATACTTAGAGGATTTAGAAATAATGGGAGTAAAAAGTTAAGTTTATACTTACACAATTAGCATTTATGAGTAGTGTTAGCATCTAATCTTATAATTGGTTGTGATTTCGTTTTAAGCTTAGTTTGGGGATTGTGAAAAATCAAGGATGACGAACTCCCGTTCTTAAAGCCTTTTAGATAATTTTATTTAATTTTTATCGTAGTTTTTATCTATTAATGAATAAGTGGTTAAAACGGGAGCGCTTTAGAAATAAATGATTTTTGAACCTTCTAAATGGACCTTTTTTGTTCTTGTTTGATTGTGAGGGGACATAAGTTGGGGGGGGGGGGGTAATTATTTATTTCCGGGCGTGTTTTATAAACATTGCGTGTGGAACCAGCAATGACTTAGTGTGGGGGAATTTGATGTGTGGTAATTTTCAGGTGACTTTCGACGACGTTTGTACGTTCATCAAGGTTCAAACGAAGTTGTTAATATTCCACGATCACACCATTGGAAAAAGCACGAAATTACAAGTCTATCGGTACCTTACTTGCATATGTGAACCTTTTTCGTTCCTGTTTGAACCTTTAGTAATAATTGGCCTGGTCCAAAATTAAGATGGGTTATATATTTAATTTTGCATACTATTATTAGAGCTATGCTTTAGCCCACCGGCTAGAGTCATGTGTCTCTACACTTGATGTCCCGGGTTCGAAACAAGTAGAGGGTTTATCCCCTTATTTCCACGTCAGCGCCACGTGGCAGCTGACGTGGCACTAACACGTGGCATACCCGATCCAGACCCGGACCCGACCAGACCCGGCACATGACCCGCCTGTTGACTGGCGGTCAACTATCGTTGACCGGTGGTTGACCGATGGTTCGACGGTGGTCCGGCGGTGGTCAACGGTGGTCCGCCGCCGTTGACCACTGCCGTTGGCCACCGTTGACCGCCGTTGATCGGTGGTCCGACGGTGGCTCTGGTGACGGTGACGGAACAGTAATCATGCCACGTGGCACCAATCACATGGTGACACGTGGCCTGCTAATGATTGATATCAGGTTGTGCAGGTACGAGGTATGGTACGAGGTTCAGTTTCGTTGGCGGTTGGTGAATGATCTAGAAGGACACGTGGAAGTTGTTGGTTGGTGGATCGGCTGGCGTACGATGAACGCAGACCCAAGCCAATCATTAGCATTTATTGAGTCGGTAGAGTGCTGTAAAGACCAAATAACCCCTAGATCTGGAAGTATTATTGGTTGGATACCTGAAAGGACGAATTTGCCCTCCCACTACTTGGGCTATATAAATCAACAAACGCAACAGAGGAAAGGGTGTTAGAATTTAGTTTTATTTTCATAGTAGAGTAGTATAGTTTTAGGAGTAGGAGTAGAATAGTGGTAGCTTATTTTAGCTTATTATTGTAAAAGCTTTTTAGCTTATTCTCAACTTATTGTATTGGCTTATTTTTATGAAGATGCTCTTTATTAAGGTTGGTTTTTATTAAATGCTTATTATTTCTTTTTGCTTAATTTCTTTTGCTTATTCTTCTACTCATTTTCTTTTGCTTATTTCCAAATAAGCTCATGCTTATAGCTTATTTTTTGGATCCGATCTCTTAAGCTTATATTCTAATTAGCTACTTTCATAGCTTATTTAGACTAGCTTATTTTACATTGTTTTCGATTTAGAGCTTTTCGAGTGAGCTTATTTTAGCTTATTTTCGATTGCTTATTTTTATTCAAGCTTATTTTTTTCTAGATCCAATCCTTAATCATACCCGATCCGAGTTCACTTGATTGAACAACTTAGTTTCGGGTGGATTTGGATCTATTAATTTTAGCTTATTTTCTAGCATAAAGTTTGTTGCTTTTTAATTCTAGCTTATTTTTCTTAGATCTAAATCCTTAATCATACCCGATCCGAGTTCACTTGATTGAACACCTTAGTTTCGGGTAGATTTAGATCTAAAGTTTTCATCTTTTTATTAGCTTATTGTCTTTAGAATAAAATCTAGCTTATTTTGTCTTAGTAGCTTATTATTATCTTGTTCATCTTAACCCTTGTTTGTTTTAATGTTGATGAAATCTATCCAACTCTTAGGCGAGGAGCTTATGGGTCTTTTAAGCTTATTTTACTACTAAAGTTTTAAGCTTTTTAAGTTTTTACTTAGATAATTAGTGAATAAAGCTCAAAACTTTATTAGCTAATTAGTTATTTAGAATCTAATAAAGTTATAAACTTTAGTGTTTAATTAAGTTTACTAAATCAGGTGGTTTATATTCGTCTCCATTTTATTCAATCGGGTTCTTCCTCCTTTTCCTTTTTTATTAATTAGTAGTTTTAGCTTAATTAGCTTAAAATGTTTGTTATTATTGTTATGCTTATTATTGTTCGTTTAGTTGCCATGTTTAGCGAGTAGATTTTCTCATATGCTTGTTAAGTGTTAAATTGCTTAGTGAATTAAGTGTGATTTATAAAAAAGGGAAAATATTGATTAGTAATTTTTATATAACTTAAATTATTGTTTTGGTTATTCGAGCGGGCAAAAGCCGTAAGAATAATTAGGCATTAATTTAGTAATCGATATCTTAATAAGAGTTGTTTTCAATATAAGCCAACGTTGTGAGAAGATAATTTGTTAGAAAGATATTGGTTCATCAATAAGGACTTAATTGTATGTTTAATTCATACTTAAGGATCTAATCAATACACTTAGCAAGCATATCTTTTATAATATAGTGTTCTTTGTTTAATTGCTTGCTATTTGATATTTAGTTTTTATATAGTTTATTTTTATTAAATTTTTAGTTTTAATCCAAAAATAAAAATATTCGATATTCAAGCATCGAACAAAATACTTTCGTGAATTTCAAATTCATCTCTCGTCGGAATACGACATCCGGGAGATAAAATATTGTTTGTCCTCAAGCAATTTTTTTATCAAACGGGATACTCTCTATATTATTACTATTTGGTATAATAAATATATTATATATATCTTATCAAATCAGTTTTTGGCGCCGCTGCCGGTGAGAGGTGTACGATTTTCACGTTTTGTTTCGATGTTGATTCCTTGAAGATCCTTTCTTCAGAAAGTTTATTTTTGTACTTATTATATATATATATATATATATATATATCCAAAAATATTTTCTTTTCTATTTTATTTTTCTTTTATATAAATATTAAAAATACCAAAAAAAATATTTTTATTTTAATTATTATCTTTATAAAAATCTAAAAATATTCTCCTTTATCCTCTAATTTCTTTTAATTCTTATCTTCTTTATCTTCTTATCCGTTTAATTCTTATGTCGACATTCACCCCACGTAGTTGTTTTAAGTGTGGAGGCCCGTTTGGTGATATTTTTCAACGCTGTACTTGTGTGCGGTGTAGAAGAAATTATATGGATGAAGTTTGTTCTGTATGCTGTTTTGGAGATGGAGATTCATTCGCTTTTGATCCAGATCCGAATTCTTTCAATGATTCTCTAAATTTTTCCGACTACCCTCCACAACCCCAGTACCAGACGTATTCTTGTGAGTTATGTGGGAACGATGCTCACTATGGTTATGATTGTCCACCTTAAGTTCTGTTTGTCTACAATCAAGACCCGTGTTTCAATCAAAACTTTGACAATAATAATTTTTCACAAACTTCACCAAGTTTTCCACAGCAATATCTTTGTTGTGAAAACTACGGGGGTCCTCATGAAAGTTTTCAGTGTCAGCCGATGAATCAAAATTACTATGAACCTAATCTTTGTTATAATTCTAATTCTTCCGGTTTTGACCAATTCCAACCCCCGCAGTATTCCGTCGTTCATCAACCCCCTTAAGAAATGAGTACGGAAATGTTGTAAGCTAGAGAAAATCTAATGGAAGCTATACAAGCCTTTTTAAAGAAGTATGATCAAATACCTCCTAAAGAAAAGAGTATGGCTTTATTGCTAGCCAAGGAGAGATTTCTTAAAATTAAGCAAGCTTTGGAAGAAGAACATAATCAACTAGAAGATATACAAGAATTGCTACTCAAACTTATTAATGATTTGCAAATTCTTAATGGAATTCAACTAAAACAAGAAGAGCAGGCAGCTAAAGTTAGTTCTCAATATTGGAAGCCTCCTATTTTCTATGATGACGATGATGACGATGACCAGGAAAGTTCTATTCCTTTGAAAGATATTATTTCTGAACTTCCTCTGTCAGTTGCAATCGCACCCGACTTACCGATTACGGACCCTCTCATAATAGAGGATGAGCATCTTAGCACTATTCTTGAAAAAGAATCAGACGAATTCATAAAGTCTAGTGTTGAGGACCTTATCCCAATCCCAAGTGAGTCCGAGGATACTTCCGAGAGTGATAGTGATTGTGATTTACCTTCGTGTGATGATTTCTCTCCTATTAAAGTTTATGAGGAAAATTACATGACTTTCTCTAACCCTCTCTTCGATTCAAATGATGATTTTACCTCTAGTGATGACGAGTCACTATCCGATGAGGACATTCCGGAAGAAAATGTTAAAATTTACTCGAACCCTCTTTTCGAATTCGATGACGAATACATCTCTAGTGAGGTAAATCTTCTTTTTGATGAGGCGTTTGAGAACATCGAGAGTACGGACTCTTATGTTTCTAACCTTGATGAGCCAGTTTTGCTTGTCACACCTCCTTCCGATTTTAATAAGGATAAATGTTTTGACCCAGGTGGCGACGTTAATGAGATTGAGTTTCTACTTCCCCATGATCCGTCTTGTCCTAAGATAAGCGTTGCTTCCATTCTCGAGGGGTTCACCGATGAACCGCCTCTCGAAGAGAATGATGATTTATTTGATTTGGAATCTAAAGAGAATGAATGGAAGAAGATTTTGTACGATGCTCCAATTGATGATTTGATGACTGAGGACAAAGTTTTTGACCCCGGGATTTGGGAGATAATTTTTTCTCCAACATATGTGAAATTACCCTTTGAGGATCGCCATTATCTTTCCCTCACATATGTTATCCGAATTTTTCTTCCTTATTTCACCTATCCGGTGTAATCTCCTTTTCTTCTCTCCTCCGGGAGTGAAGACACCATTTTTGACCCCGGCATTCCCGTTTTTATTCTTGAGCTGGTGGTATCTCATCGGAGTGGAACTTTCATGTGCTTTAATGTTTATCTAAACATCTTGAATGAAAGTCCGATGGAGATTTGCTCTTCTACATGTTTCGTCCCTAATATCACGATGATATGAGGATAGTCAAGCTAGAGACTCGCACAAAAACAAGCGCTTCTCGGGAGGCAACCCGTGTCTTTTCTTCTTTTTATTTTCTTAATAAATAAGTGTGTGATTTTATAGCCCAAGTGTGGGGGCATGCTTCTTTCTATGGTATGTGGTTCCGTTTTTGCAGGATTCCTTAAGATCACGAAGACCCGTGCTTGTTTTCAATCCTCCAATCATCCGGTCTTCGATCTTCTGCTTATTTTGGAATCCTCAATCCTGATCTTATATATATATATATTTATTTCCCCTTTCACACTTGGAATTTTTTGCATTTGCCTTTTTCGTTCGTAAGTGTGGGGGTAAAACCCGATATTTTTGAACATTGAGGCCAATGTTCCATTCTAAGTGTGGGGAGGGGGGATTTCTATCAAAATTGATCATACCTGTGCGTATATGTGTTCCCACGCAACCTCGTTTTGACCAAAATTTTAAAATTTGTATTGTTTTATTATGATATATATATAAAAAATATAAAAAATATAAAAAAATAAAAAATAAAAAATAAAGAAAATGGAAGAAAGAATGTGTAACGTATGTAGTAGATAGAATATGTAAAGTAAGTAGCGCCGTTAGAACGTTAGGTAGCTTTTGACTGTGACCGAGTTTTGAACTCGTAGCTTCCCTTAGTTTCGTGGACTTTGCATTTTGCTTGAGAATTGTAACAGGAGCGTAAAATGTTGCAAGACGAAAAATAACTGATGGGCTGACTTGCATACTAAGTTAGATGGCCTAAGCGTGTGGAGTTTGGATCTCTTTAGAGTCATAGGTTATTTGGCTTTTTGACGCGCTACGAAGCTAAATAAAGCGTTATAGAAATGGTTAAATAATGAAGTTACTTGTGGTGTTTGCGTCTTAGTTTAAATCTCCATTTGCTCATTAGGATTTCTTTCTCGGTAAGAAAGTAAGGTACACATCTAGGTTTGTCAGTGTTGTTGGGGAAATAGACTCTGAACCATTGTAGTCTGGCTCGATACGATAATATGTGGCAAGTTGTTTATGAAAGACCACAGGACTTGAAATTTGGCAAATTAATATTTTAGGGTATTTCGTAAGGTGGCGGTGGAACTTCAGAGCGGTGTCAGCATGTAATTGTTGGGGAATGGGTGTGGAGGATTTGCTTGTTGTTGTGTCATGATGAGCTTTCTTGGGGTTGGCTGGCGGGGAAATTGTGTGAACGCTGTGTGGTGGATCTGCTGCAAAGTGGTAGGGTTTGGCGGGAAGGGATCGGGGAGCATAATAATAATAAGTTATGTATAACGAAGCCGAATAAGACGCTGCCTCTTGCGGCTCTCAACCGATGTTGTAGTCGTTTAAAGGTGAATGATTAATAATAATAATAATAAAAACTATAAAAAAAATGATGAAAGTATAAAAAAATATATAAATAAGTAGGCCCGTAGAATTAGGTAGCTTTTGACTTGACCGAGTTTTAAACTCTAGCTTTCCCCTTAGCTTTCGAGACTTTGCATTTGCTTAACTTTAAAATTTTGCAAAGAACGAAAAATAATAGAGTTGAATATAAGTTAGATGCTAAGCGTGGAGTTTGGATCTCTTTAGAGCTCATAGAGGTTAATTGTGGCTTTTTGCTCCTACCAGCTTAATAAACGTTATATAATTGTTAAATAAATAAAGTTACTTTGGTTTTTGCGTCTTAGTTTAAATCCCTTTGTAGAGATTTCTTCTGGTGAAAGTAAGGTACACATCTAGGTTTTGTCAGTGTTGTGGGGAAATAGACTCCTGAACCATAGTCGGCTCGCATACCGATGTGGCAGTTGTTAAAAGACCACAGGACTTGAAATTTGGCTATAATAATAATAGTTATGTAATAAACCGAAGCCGAAATAAGACCGCTGCCTCTTGCCGGCTCACAACCGATGTGGTAGTCGTTTAAAGGGTGAAGGTAATAATAATAATAATAAAGCTAAATTTCGACTCTGGGATTATCTAAATAAAGCCTCCGTCTCTGGACTCGTAATTGAGTTGTTTTGGATGAAATAAAAAGGATAACCCCTAAATCATGCGAAATTAGAACCTTAATGTGGACCTTATTCTCACCATATCGTCTCTTTAGAAAATGATTTCAAACTAATTATGATCTAAACCGGGCACCTTTATATTAATAAGGACATAATTTATTTGTCATTAATAATAATAATAATAAAATCTTTAGAGGAAATTAGGAATAAGGGAGCGAAAAGCAGCTACGCGTACATAATTAGCATTTATGAGTAGTGTTAGCATCTAATCTTATATTTGGCTGTGATTTCGTTTTAAGCTTAGTTTGGGGATTGTGAAAATCAAGGATGATGAACTCCCGTTCTTAAAGCCTTTTAAATAAATTTTATATAAATTTTTTTTATCTTAGTTTTTATCTATTATTAATAAGTGGTTAAAACGGGGACACTTTCGAAATAAATGATTTTTGAACCTTCTTAATGGACCTTTTATGTTCTTGTTTGATTGTGAGGGGTCATAAGTTAAGGGGGGTTTAATTATTTATTTTTGGGCGTGTTTTATAAACATTGCGTGTGGGACCAGCAATGGCTTAGTGTGGGGGAATTTGATGTGTGCTTAAACACACATCATTTATAACCCAGAAAACACTATTAATTAGACTAAAAACATGAAATATGCTTAATATTATTGCAAATATGTTTGGTTTGTGTTTTTATGTCTTGCAGGTACTAAGGGTTGAAAACGAAGCAAAAATGATGACTTTCAGACAATGTTTGAAGACGTGTACGTGTTTTTCAAGGTCAATACGAAGTCGGTAAAATTCCCCGAGCATGCCATTGGAAAGAGCACGAAAAATCGAGTTTAACGGTGCCCTCGTCTTTTATTGGGCCAGCCCGACACTATTTATATGGGTCAGACTGAACCATTGTTATTATCAAAGCCAATGATAAAAGATTGCTACATCAGGCCCAACACTAAAATGCAATATCCAGCCCAACATACTTATATAATACAAGTCCAATCCAAGATTAATAAGCTATGCCCATCAACAATAGAGAAGCCCACGAAATGATAACAAAAGAAAGGAGGCCCAGTAACATGTCCAACAAAAGAGAGGAGGCCCTAGATGGCTGCTTTAACAATACGCAGATTTATAAAAAGTGGGAGGAGGCAGCAGACACATTATCTCCTTTCATATCTTATCTTTGTTTGTAATTTTTTGTTTCGTAGAATAGTTAGAGTAGGACACAACAACTATGTATCATTTTCTTTCAATCATTAAATGAGAGTTAATTTTTAATTACTTCCTTTAAATTAATGTATGGGTCATATTTAATGATGTAGTAAATTTCATTTTTGTTGATTAATTTGGGTTGAACACGTAAGTGATTGTAGTGGTTTTTAAAAATAAAATAAAATAACCTTTTCATTAATTTGATTTTTTTATTATACTTTCTAGTATTGAGCGTTTTTAATTCGTAGACTAAAAATGATGTTTTTTTCTTCGCTTTGAATTAAAGTATTTGCTTGTTTCAAAATTAGTGACGTTGAGATATTTAGTGATGACTAAAAGAGTATTTTTGGGAGCCATCAGGAAGGTTATGAGTTTATTATCTTGAAGATGGGTATTTTTTATATTGTTGAGAGATGTATCATCTTGCTCGATATTAGCGCGAACTTGGTAACTTTTAATCTCTTTTCTTTATTTATTTTATTTCTTTATGTTTATCATCATATTTGGTTTAGATATTATTATTATTATTGGTTATCTTTGTTTATGCTAGTTTAGTTGCCATGATTAGTGAGTAGTTTAATATATGTTGTTAAGTGAGTTACGATTAGTGAGTTAAGTGTGGATTAAATAGTAAATTGTTGATTAATAATTTTTGGGTTATTTAGATTTCTTATTTGAATATTTCGAATGGCAAAAGCTGGAGAAATAATCAAACAGCAAATCTAGTAATCAATACTTGTATAAGATATCGTTTTCAAAATTGACCAACGTCGTGAGAAAATAATATTTTTACGGGTATTGATTCGTCATCATTTTTAAGTAATTTGTACCAAAATAAATGATTGTTTTCAATATAAACCAACGTTGTGAGAAAACGGTTTTTAAACGGGTATCAATTCTTTATTATCTATTTCTTTCACGCTTAATGATCTTTTCACCTCACTTGGCAAGCATATCATTTTTAGTTATATCGTAGTATTATTATAGCTTATTATTATATCATTAGTATAATTCAAAACCAAAATTTAAAAGATAATCAAGCATCAAACGACAAGCATTATCGTAAATCTCAATTCAATTCTCGTTGGGATATGACTCCGGAAGATTTAATTATTACTTTTTTTAAAGTGATTCTTATTTCTAACGGGATACTTTATATTATATACACACGGCTAGTACGTATTTATACGATATCATTATTAAAAAAATGAGGAAAGAAAAAGAAAGAGATTATGTAGAGTTGTGTAAAGTTTGTGTATCTTCGTCCGAGTCTTGACTTAACAACCAAACCAGCGTGTATTCGTGTAAATAATTAGCTAACCCTTCCACCCCAAATTCACCCAAAGTCACCACCTAAATATATCTCATCCGTTTCCGTTTCCATTATATGTTATCTTACACCTACACCCCACAACCCTTTATAAAGACCTCTTAGATAGTAATGAATAATACTTACGCCCAACGGTGGAGGTTTGATCATTTACCAAGCCTATGGTAATTTATATGTTATGACAGGTAATGAGTGTTGATTTTTCGTTTCCCCCTTATGTTATAATTCATTATACACCCGAGTGAAAGAGGGAATCCCCAAACACTTATGTGAGGTGCTAGTATATACTTTTCGTGCTTTTAATTACGAGGTTTAGAAGGTTGTGTTGTAGAATATGTTTAAAGAGTAGGTAAAATGACCCCTCATATTGTTATTGTCTAGGTAGAAAAGCTTATTTGTTTGAGGACAAGCAAATCCCAAGTGTAGGGGTTGTTGGAAGAAATATTACATTACGATATTTAATCTATACATTCTCTTCATGTTTTGGTGATGACAAACATGTAACTTATAACACATAACGTAAAGTGTTTAAGTTAAGGGGGGTTTAAATATTTATTTCCGGGCTTGTTTTATAAACATTACGTGTGGGACCAGCAATGGCTTAGTGTGGGAGAATTTGATGTGTGCTTAAACACACATCATTTATAACCCAGAAAACACTATTAATTGGACTAAAAACATGAAATATGCTTAATATTATTGCAAATATGTTTGGTTTGTGTTTTTATGTCTTGCAGGTACTAAGGGTTGAAAACGAAGCAAAAACGACGACTTTCAGACAATGTTTGAAGACGTTTATGCGGTTTTCAAGATCAAGACGAAGTCGGTAAAATTCCCCGAGCATGCCATTGGAAAGAGCACGAAAAATCAAGTTTAACGGTGCCCTCGTCTTTTATTGGGCTGGCCCGACACCATTTATATGGGTCGGACCGAACCATTGTTATTATCAAAGCTAATGATAAAAGATTGCTACATCAGGCCCAACACTAAAATGCAATATCCAGCCCAACATACTTATATAATACAAGTCCAATCCAAGATTAATAAGCTAGGCCCATCAACAATAGAGAAGCCCATGAAATGATAACAAAATAAAGGAGGCCCAGTAACATGTCTAAAAAAAGAGAGGAGGCCCTAGATGGCTGCTCTAACAATACGCAGATTTATAAAAAGTGGGAGGAGGCAGCATATGCATTATCTCCTTTCATATCTTATCTTTGTTCGCAATTTTTTTGTTTCGTAGAATAGTTAGGAGTAGGACACAACAACTATGTATCATTTTCTTTCAATCATTAAATGAGTTAATTTTTAATTACTTCCTTTAAATTAATGTATTGGTCATATTTAATGATGTAGTAAATTTTATTTTTGTTGATTAATTTGGGTTGAACACGTAAGTGATTGTAGTGGTTTTAAAAAAAAACCTTTTCATTAATTTGATCTTTTTATTCTACTTTCTAGTATTGAGCGTTTTCAATTCGTAGACTAAAAATGATGTTTTTTTTCTTCGCTTTGAATTAAAGTATTTGCTTGTTTCAAAATTAGTGACGTTGAGATATTTAGTGATGACTAAAAGAGTATTTTTGGGAGCCATCAGGAAGGTTATGAGTTTATTATCTTGAAGATGGGTATTTTTTATATTGTTGAGAGATGTATCATCTTGCTCGATATTAGCGCGAACTTGGTAACTTTTAATCTCTTTTCTTTATTTATTTTATTTCTTTATGTTTATCGTCATATTTGGTTTAGATATTATTATTATTATTGGTTATGTTTGTTTATGCTAGTTTAGTTGCCATGATTAGTGAGTAGTTTAATATATGCTTGTTAAGTGAGTTGCGATTAGTGAGTTAAGTGTGGATTAAATAGTAAATTGTTGATTAATAATTTTTGGGTTATTTAGATTTCTTATTTGAATATTTCGAAGGGCAAAAGCTGGAGAAATAATCAAACATCAAATCTAGTAATCAATACTTGTATAAGATATCATTTTCAAAATAGACCAACGTCGTGAGAAAATAATATTTTTACGGGTATTGATTCGTCATCATTTTTAAGTAATTTATACCAAAATAAATGATTGTTTTCAATATAAACCAACGTTGTGAGAAAACGGTTTTTAAACGGGTACCAATTCTTTATTATCTATTTCTTTCACGCTTAATGATCTTTTCACCTCACTTGGCAAGCATATCCTTTTTAGTTATATCATAGTATTATTATAGCTTATTATTATATCATTAGTATAATTCAAAACCAAAATCTAAAAGATAATCAAGCATCAAACGACAATCATTAACGTAAATCTCAATTCAATTCTCGTTGGGATATGACTCCGGAAGATTTAATTATTACTTTTTTAAATTGATTCTTATTTCTAACGGGATACTTGATATTATATACATACGGCTAGTACGTATTTATACGATATCTAAAATGGCGCCGTTACCGGGGAGAGGTGTACGATTTTCACGTTTTGTTTCGATGTTGATGCCTTGAAGATCCTTTCTTCGGAAAGTTTATTTTCGTACTTATTAAATAAAAAATATAAAAATTCAAAAATATTTTTCTTCTTATTTTATTTTTATTTTTCCTTTTCTTTTATAAATATTAAAAAATTCCAAAAATATTTTTATTTTTATTTTTATTTTTATAAAAAAATAATAGTCTCTTTTATCCTCTTATATCATTTAATTCTTATCTTCTTTATCCTCTTATCCGTTTAATTCTTCGACATGTCTTCGTATAACCATTTTGGTTGATCGTGGTGTGGAGGTCCGTTTAACGGTGGAAATTGTCCAAGTTGTAGCATTGTAGGAGCCAGAAACGAGTTTGTCCATGACCCTAATCCCTTTCCTTACGATAATACACCGACTTTTATGATGAACCTCCACAGCCCCAATACGAGACATACTTGTGCGAGTTATGTGGAAATGATTCTCACCATGTTTATGATTGTCCACCACGGTTCCCGCTTGTCTATGAGCAGGAACCGAGCTACAATCAAAACTTAAGTGATAATTATTATCCATAAAATTCACTGAGTTTTCCACAACAATATCTGTTGGGAATTATATTTTGAGTTGATAAGACAAAACACGAATGAAACAAGATGGAAACATGAAGGACCAAAGTTGTAGTCAAAGAATACTACAAAAGATAAGAATTGAAAGATTTGGTCAAAGATAATGATTGAATAACTAATTGGTCAAAGATAATTAATTTCATCATTATTATCATTATTAATTGGTCAAAGATAATTAATTTTATCATTATTATCATTATTAGTTTCCATGTAAACCTTGACTCCTTATACTATAAAAGGAGGTCTAAGGTATGTAGTTTAATAATCCATCATAGTTAGATCTCTCCCAATGAGAGTCTAATAGTTAGTAGTTAGTTTATTAGATAGTTAGTGTAGCCTCAAGGATTGTGGATCCTTGTTACAGTTTGTAACCATTTATTCTGATCAAATTAATGGAGGCTTGAATGTTTAGTAGTAAAACCTTGTTGAATAGCATTATTGTTCTTATTATTCCGCTGCGTGTTAATGTTATTCGTAAAACTAATCCTAGATGGGCTAAACGATTCTTATCAATTGGTATCAGAGCGGGTTGCTCTTGATATCTAGGATCTACAAGGTATATATCTTTTTGGTTTTTGGATGGATTTGGATCTCGGACAGAACTATTTTTCAAATAGTTTATTCTTATTGATTTTATGGCTCGTTTTTGGAGATTTATTAAAGATGTGATTACGAAGACGGTTGATTATCACTCATTTGATGTTGTAGTTGAGTTTCACATATGCGTGTTCTTATTATATCTTAAACGGCATACAACGTTTAATGATAACTTGTTCGTACTTTTAATGATGTGACGAAGACTTGACATATCTAGCAATGACGGTTTTGCTATCACTTAAAGGAGTTACGTTATTGTGCTCAGTGTCTCATTTTATAGGATAAATGAGGATTTTGTCAAGAGATTGAGGTCTACTCTCGAAGAAGAAGGGTGAGTTTCTTTATCACGTGGATAGTACAAGACATAAGACACAAGTTTGGGATATTCAACTTCTTCATCAAATTCGTTATACTCTGTTTTCTTCATCAGTGATCACTACATAGAGCCTACTGAGTTTGAGATTCAAGAGATGGTAAACATATGGGTTTAAGGGAAAGCTTATTGATTAAATGTTTAACCATCTACAGGGTACATATCCACAGAAGACCCCTACCTGATTATAACAAAAAGGGGAAGAGGTTTCGTTTCATTCGTATATTAACTTCAGGGGAAGTTCGTGCTTATTGGGTTTTGTCATTATCAACTAGGGGAAGACTGTTGGGAATTATATTTTGAGTTGATAAGATAAAACACGAATGAAACAAGATGGAAACATAAAGGACCAAAGTTGTAGTCAAAGAATACTACAAAAGATAAGAATTGAAGATTTAGTCAAAGATAATGATTGAATAACAAATTGGTCAAAGATAATTAATTTTATCATTATTATCATTATTAGTTTCCATGTAAACCTTGACTCCTTATACTATAAAAGGAGGTCTAAGGTATGTAGTTTAATAATCCATCATAGTTAGATCTCTCCCAATGAGAGTCTAATAGTTAGTTTATGTAATAGTTAGTAGTTAGTTTATAGACGTGTTATAGTCGTCTATATGTATTAGTAGCCTCAAGGATCATAGGATACATGTTACAGTTAGGTAACGTACTAATAATATTGAGGCATGAACGTTTGGTTAAAACCTTGTTTAATAACTTATTGTTCTTTAATTTTCGCTGCGTATATAAGTTATTTGTAAAACATATCCTAGATGGGCTAAACGATTCTTATCAATTGGTATCAGAGCGAGTTGCTCTTGATATCTAGGATCTACAAGGTATATATCTTTTTGGTTTTTGGATGGATTTAGATCTCGGACAGAACTATTTTTCAAATAGTTTATTCTTATTGATTTTATGGCTCGTTTTTGGAGATTTATTAAAGATGTGATTACGAAGACGGTTGATTATCACTCATTTGATGTTGTAGTTGAGTTTCACATATGCGTGTTCTTATTATATCTTAAACGGCATACAACGTTTAATGATAACTTGTTCGTACTTTTAATGATGTGACGAAGACTTGACATATCTAGCAATGACGGTTTTGCTATCACTTAATTAACTGTCTGACCAAGCAGTATTAACTATTGTATACTGCCTAGACTTAGTTAATGTGGCAGACTTAACTTGCCTCTACCAGACTTATCTCTATACTACTAACAGTAACTTACTATAACTAACAGACTTAACATAATACAACAGTATTAGAGTCTGTTTACAATATTTTTCCTAACAATATCCCTCCCCTAACTTGATTCTTCATGATCTTGAACTTCAGTTCCTTTCAAACATTCTTGATCTTAAATTACTTTAAGCTTCACCCTTGGGCTTAGAGGATTGCTTGTTACTTATTCTTCAAAATAAATGTTCTTTATGTCTTCATATCTTGACAGCAACTAGTCTTCATAGCACCTTGATCTTGACTGCAACAAAATATAGTTTTTTTTGGCAAACTACCATCCATAAACGGATTTGTTGGTGTCTAAAACCATGACCGTTTGCTATGGACTCAGCCAATGTATAATTTAGAAAACCATGGTACATGATAACCATATGATTATGAGCAAAACCATCACTATAAACGGATTTATATGCCTTAACTCCTGTAGCCGATTTGCTCAGGGCTAGTCCCCAATCCTTGGTGGCACCTATAAAAGGTATAATTCCAATGGTGGATTGATGACCATATCAATCTTTGTACATGAAACATGGTGAGGTGATGAACCATCCACTTTTTGGAAAGTGTTAACCATCTAATATGGATTTGCATGTCTTTAAGCCATAAGCCATAATCTTATGGACAAGTTATGGTTATTTTCCACACTTTAAACCCAACAAGTCCATATAACTTGGGGCTAAGCCCACTCTTCACTTAAATGACATATATAGTAGTTGAGAGACCATACAACGTATTTGCAAGTTGTCAACCATAGAAACGATTGAGAAGATCTTAACCAAGCCGTTATGCTCTTGGACTAGCCATCCTTGTTGGTAGACATGGATGAAAATTGATTAACCATTTGTTTGAGTTAGTGGCATAGCAACCTTCACCAAGTGTTAATATCCTTCTCATATTCTATCCCAGGCTTTCAACCCTACAAACTTCACTACTTTCTAATCGCCCAAAGCTTGTTTCTTCATCATTTCAATAAACTATAGCAATCCTCATCATTTTTTCCATCCAACAAGCTATCATTTTTAACATAGTTATGACATACCCAGCAGACAAAGGATACTTTCATCCACGACAACAAAAAACTTCCATGGATTTACTAAGTTCAAGCAAATGAACCCTACCAAGGTATCATAATATCTCCAACTTATAATCTTTTGTTGTCCTAATTACTCCATAAATTGAATTCTGTGCTGAGTTTCTTCAAACATAAAACTAAAACATTTCCAGAATCCCCTTCTCTTAACTTATCTCGAGAAGCTCCATCCATCCCACATCACATTCTATCTCCATATATCTAATCCTATACAACGTCAGTACAAAGTGGTCCCATCTCATAGATATAATTTCCAACATAGCACCAAAGTTAATATAAACTATATCTGTTCCATCTTCTCTAACAATTTGGTATACTCCTTTTTCTCCTTGTTTGATAATCTTATAGGTAGCTACACTAGGTGTTTTCATAGCTACAAGAACAGGATTAATAGGAGTTTCAGTACCTGTGTTAGACTCTACAAATAGTAGCTCCATTACAACCCTGTATCTGAACTTCAGAAACATTTTCATCAACACTTGTATGTATTACCCTTATCCTTGCCAATCTGCTTTCTTCACTTTCCAGACTTCTTTGTTGACCTCCATCATCCTTGCTTCATCATCTTTTTTCTTCTTTTATCTTTTTGAGTCTTATTGTTTGAAGCTCTTCACCAAAATCTTTTCAAACTGGCTTTAGTTTGCTTCAAAACTTATAGCGGAGCAAAAAGATTCAATCTGTTTCACAAGCTTGTCAAACTCTTCCTTGACTTCTTCAAAGTTCAATTTCTTCAGCTGAGTTATCTTCCATGTCCCTTGATTCTTTAAGTAGTTCATCATGTAAGTTTTCAGCTGTGATTGGGTCATGGGCTTGTCCTTTTAGCTTTGGCTCTTTCTCTTATCAAACAACTTCTTTCTTTGATTTCACAAAATCCACACATTCTTCTTTTGCAAATCTTCTCCATTGAATCTCACGTTCTCCAAGCAGCTCATTTGACACTCTGCATTAGCTTCAAAGTTCCTAATCAAATCCTAATCTACCATATTATGTAATACTGAGCCCCAAACTGACTAGAGCTTTTTCTTTTCCTATCTTTTGCTCAGTCATCTCTTCTTCTTCTGCAATTCTTTGTGCTCAGGAGTAGAGCATCCACAACATGAATTTGCTTAGCCTACCACTTCTTTTTGTAAGAAATCCAATCTTATTGCTTCTTGCAAGGCTAGCTTCTTTCTTGTAAACTTTCTTCACTTTGACTCTTTGGAGTTTCTTCTTCACTCAGCATAGGAGCTTTCCCCCATCTCTTTGTCCTTTAAATTAGATAAAAATCTTCGACAACATAACCCAACAGGGGGGGGGTGGGGGGGGGTGGGGGGGGATACAGAGGCAAAACATCACCCACACAGCAACACCACTGCGTGGTTGTGTGTGTTTTGTCTTTTCGTTATATAAACACCATACCACCCAAAACTCACCTACCCCACCCCTTACATAACACACAACACAATAAATACCACCGCCTCCCATCACTTAAAGACAACATCACACCACCACTCACCACCACAACCACTACCCCCAAGCACAAAACAAAAACCCCCACACTCCACACCAAACCTCTACAAACAATAATAATCGTTCCCCCAACCCCACACCAACACTCCCAACATATAACAAATACATCAGATAGCCATCACAAGCACAAAAACAGACCTAACCATCTCACAGAACATTACCCGACGCCACAACACCTCAAAAGTCCATCCAAAACTCCACCTCAAACACACTTCCCCACAACACCGGCCCAATAAAAAAACACCCCCACCAACAAAACGAAACAAGCAATAAAACTCACTGAAATCCACGACGCCACCAACACACGAACATACCAAACACAAACATCACCACACAAAAGCACTACCAACCTTCCCCTAACCCACGCATCTACACACTCAAATCACAAATCCACCCACTCCCACCCAACTAATCCACCCACCAGGGGGGGTGGGGGGGGGGCGGGGAAAAAAAAAAATCAACAAACATAACAAACCCCGCCCCCCCCCTCCCAGCCGCCAATCCTAAAACCACAACACACGCGCAACCCCCCCCAACCCCCAAGGACCCCCAACCTCAACACGATAACGGCACCTACAACCCCCCATCGCCCCACCCGTATCTACACAACACCCCACTAACCTACCCTACCCCACACCCACCCCCCATTCTACCCCCCCCAACCCGACCCGTCGCCTCAGATGACCCCAGCGGTCGAATTAAACACGACAACCACCCCCCTTAGCCCACACGCCACTAACCCAGATCAATATACACGATGTCCACACCAGTGCCTGTCCAACAAACCCACACCTCAACAAAACAAAACACGTCACCCACACCCTAGGTCCCCCTATGACCAACCTCCACCCGCCCGCCAAGGAAATACGCCAACCCCCTCAACACTCCCCCAGTATTATAATTAAGTAGAGATCAGTTTTCCGCCCCCCCCCCACCGAACCCCAACCGCCTCACCCACCGACAACAAGGAGAACGACCCAAACCAAGTCCCAACAAGCCCTACCCCAACACTCCGCTCCACAACCACCCCCCCTCCCCCCGCCACCACAACCCATGCGCCGAGCACCATCCCCCCGCAGCCAGACAACCCTCTCAAAGCCCTCCCCCCTCCCAGAAATGATCCCCCCAAAAAACCGCGGCCCGCGAACGCCAAACCCACCAACCACCAAACAGGAACAAACCCCGCACCTGAAACCTAAACTCGACCCCACCACCCCTACCCCTACCAACCGACTCAGACAAAACCCAACCCCCCCCATCGCCACCTATTCCCTCTAAACCGCACCCACGCATCCCAACCTCGCCCCTCATTAAGGTGCCACCGCCACTCCAGACCCCACACCACCCCAAAACAATCCACCAAAAAGCACCCCACCCAAACATCAAAAAAAAAACAATTTTTACCATCACCACACGCCGTCACAAACTTCACCCCACCACTTGGCCACCCCACGCCCCCCCGCGCAGCCGGCCACACACACGACACCACAGACAACCACCCTGATCCCAAACCGACCTTATCCCCTGACGAACACAAAACCCGCCAAAACTAGAGCCACAACAAACAGAAAAGCCAAAACACCCGAGTTCACCCCATACACCCCCAATGACATCCCCCCCCACACCAGCCTGAACCCCCCCACCACAATAGACCAAATATAATCAGACCTCCACCCACCCACCTCCCCCAACAAACAAGATAACGACCCCATAACCACCCCCCAAGAAACCCACAATACCATCCAAGCGACTCACCTCAACAATACTCCCCAACCGATACACCAAGCTGCAAAAAAACTTCACACACCCCCCCAGAAACTCGCCAACCCCCCCAGAGCCCCCCAAACCACAGCCACGAAAAACCCACCCCGCACACCACCACCCCAATACCCACCGCCACTCCAACACCATCACAACACCCACCAACACACCCACCACCACCCCCCCTAAACCTTCACAGCCCCCCAACATCTCTCCCACTCACACCAAAAATACCAGTAACCAACCAAAAATACCCCCCCGGCTCAGCCACCAGCACCAACCCCCACTCCCCAAACCCCATGTTCATACCCCAGTCAAAAACACCACAAACCACACAAAAAACCATGGTAACAAATACTTTCCACAAAATAGCTGCACCAAGAAACCCCCCACGCATCGAATCAAACCCCCACTATACCCCCCCTACTCATACCGCCCTCTATAGTCCAACCTACAGCCACCACCCCCACCCCATCGCAACCACTACACGACGTCCTATCAACGCTCCACCCACCCCCAAACAACCCTCACCACACCGAGCCACGCAGCCTCAACACCCTTCCCTCCAACACACAAACACACCCCCTCCATTATACGTCCTAACAACCCGAAGCCTCCGCCAACCTCCCCCCACAAAAGTAACCCACCCCTCGCCAACAATATCTTGCGGACCACATCAATCCCACCCCTAAAGAAATATAACCAACACCACCCACCCTCAATCAAAAGCACCCCCTCCCTCCCCAAACACTTCCACCCCAAACTCACCCCCAACGGTAGCAAACCCTCACATCAAACAAACCCCCCAGGCCCCTAACCAAAACCTCCTACCATCCGCCCGCGACGCACACGCACAACCGACCCTCCATGACCCACACACCCAAAAAACCTCCCACAACCCTCCACCTGGTCAAAGACCCCCAACAGCAAATCACACCCCACAACAACATACAAACCCCTCACCCACCACACCAACCCACCACAATCACCCCCACCCCACAGCAACCCACACATCACACCCAACCCTCCCAGACACCCAGTCCAAAAAAACTACTCAACTCCACTAAAAAACAAAAAAAAAATTCAACACCAATTACCAAAACACCAACAACCACAATTCACCTATCCACACATCCCCACAATTAAAAGTCACCAAACACACAACCTCACTACCCCAACTCCCCACAGTACTGTCTTGCTCAATAACAGTATTAAGTTTAATACTGCCAGTATTAACTTCACTAGCAGTATTAACTTCCTCACCAGCAGCATTAATCTCACCAGCATCATCTTCTTGAAAGTCCAAGCTTGAGACTACTTTCTTACTTTTGGTCTCTTTTCTTCTCTTGTATCTCCTTCCTTTGTCAATGGACCTTGACTTTAAAGAAGCAACTTTTGAGAGAGTTTTGGCTGCTTCAAGAGTGTTTGGGCTTATATCTTCCACTTGTTCCTCCCCTGAAGCATGTACCTTTGTTGTAGGAGGAGTAACCAGTCCTTGTATGGAAGAATCTTGAGGATCATCTTGACTTTTCCTCCCTTGAGCCTCAGGTTCTTCATCCTCTGAATCTGTCAAAACCAAATTCCTCCTTTTTAGAAACCCTTCCAACTTCTTCACCTTCTTGACTAGCTTCACTATTGCATTTCCCATGGTTAGCTTGGTTTGTTTGAGATCCATTTCCAGGCTATCTACTCTTGAAATCAACTTAGGAACTGCTTGAAGCAAATCATCCATAGGCATGTGACTCGGAGCCTGTTCTTGTGAGGGTGAGAAGTGAGGGTGGACAGGAGATTGCTCCTCATAGATGTACTCATCTGTTGTAGGTTCAGTCTCAGGTGGTGGTGGTGGTGGTGATGTAGGTGGTGGTGTTGGTGTTGGAATTGGTGGTGGTGTAGGTGTTGGGATTGGTGGTGGTGTAGAGATGGGTGGTGGTGTAGGGATTGGTTGTGATGATGTTGGTGTTGGAATAGGTGGGGATGTTGGTGTTGGAATAGATGGTGGTGTAGGTGTTTGGATTGGTGGTGGTGGAGGTGCTGTTGGTGATGATGAGGATGGTTGGGATGGAGCTTGAGCAGCATGTTCTTGTCCTGCAGTAGGGTTAATAGCAACAAGCAACATAGAAGGCAATAAAGGTCTTGGTGCCCCTTGAAAACCCCTTTTCATATTCCCAAATAT